>CM060313.1:88185130-88300130 GCA_030674185.1 Monoplex corrugatus | reverse complement strand
AACATAACAGAAAACAAAACAAACAAGCAAACGAAAAACTGGCACCATCACAGCTAGTGGTAGATACGCGTGTTTCAGTTCACATAAACACTATTTTTGAGAAAGAAAAATTATCCGCAGATTTAAAAGCTAAATTCTTGTAAAAATCAGCTGGAATATCAATGAAATGTTTTGCTCCAAGTATCAAATGTTAGCCACAGAAACAATATGTCCAGGTTTATTTTTTTATGCGATCAACAAACGAAAGAATATGTACACTTCAAAAATATACATCTAGCATGATAATAAATATTAAAAAGAACGTTATGGAATCCTTGCTCAAATATTTTCACTTTCTCTATTTTTTCTTTTCTTTTTCTTTTTGAAATGGAGGAGGTGGAGGGGTTCCATAGATTAGGTAATGTCTACAATTCCTCTGCAGTCTGTAATGTGCTTCCCTCTTTCTTCTTCTTCAAGACACAGAAGCAGCAGTCGACACTTATATCATCAACAGACATGTTTGTATATAATAATCCTGCATGCAGTTTTGTGCATTGCTGTTGCCTTTATCATAATCATACAAACATATTCGTGTGTGTGTGTGTGACAAGAGTAGTCATCGATTATAAAGTGATTTGATATTGTATTATAATGTATATATTTTTCTATGATATTTATTTCATTTTTCAAGTTTAATTGGTGTGATTAAAAACGTGCGAATTTCATGAAATCAGAGTTGGAATTTTGTGTGTGTGTGTGTGTGTGTGTGTGTGTGTGTGTGTGTGTGTGTGTGTGTGTGTGTGTGTGTGTGTGTGTGTGTGTGTGTGTGTGTGTGTGTGTGTGTATGTGTGTGTGTGTGTGTGAGAGAGAGAGAGAGAGAGAGAGAGAGAGAAAGAGACAGAGAGTGTGTGTGTGTGTGTGTGTGTGTTGTGTGTGTGTATGTGTGTGCATGTGCGTGTGTACGCTCGCTTATATAGTGTGTCCATGTATGCATGAGCACGTTTTGTGCCCATGCACGCACAAGTTAAGCATAAATTGTTTAACACACAGACAGAGAGAGAGAGAGAGAGAGAGAGAGAGAGAGAGAGAGAGAGAGAGAGAGAGAGAGAGAGAGAGAGAGAGAGAGAGAGAGAGAGAGAGAGAGAAAACTACGCACAACTTATTTCTACCTTCCAGATCATTCACCCGTATTTGTCTTCTTAGTTCCTCAAAGACAGAGAGTATGGATACCTTTAAGGTGGGATAAAAAGCGGTCATACACGTAAAATTCCGCTCTCTCTGCTCAGTAGATAGGTTCTATAGAAGAAGAAGAAGAAGAAGAAGAAGAAGAAGAAGAAGAAGAAGAAGAAGAAGAAAAAGAAGAAGAAGATGAAAAGAAGAAGACAGAACGTATGACACAGACAAAGGTACAGAGAGACAGCAAGAGACAGATAGGCCCATAGCGTGCAACTCACAAACAGAAAGACAGACCGACCGACTGACCTACATACTGCTTCAAATGTTCTTATTCATGTTATTTTTCTGCTCCTTGCCGTAACTCTTCGAAATGCAAAGGCCTTTTATCACATTTCTATTGCCATATAATGCTAATATGCCCATTTCCACTGAACTCATCGGCAACACCGCCAAAGAAAACGTTATTGCTTTCCCCTATACCTATAAATGCCGTTTGCAGTATTTGGATAGCGTAAACTTGTGGGGCCAGAAGTGTGGCCATACAAAGATGTGTTGTGTGTGTGTGTGTGTCACACACACACACATACACATATGTATGTATATGTATATCTGAGAGAGAGAGAGAGAGAGGGGAGAAAGAGGGAGAAAGAGGGAGAGAGAGGGAGAGAGAGAGAGAGAGAGAGAGAGAGAGAGAGAGAGACAGAGACAGAGACAGAGACAGAGACAGAGACAGAGACAGAGACAGAGAGTTCGCAGTGTGTGTGCATAATGTACTCGTATGTACCTTACACAGGTGTACGTACGCAAAAGTAATGTAGTTTACAGTATAAACTATTCAGCTTTACATGTATGTATGTATGTATGTATGTATGTATGTATGTATGTATGTATGTATGTATGTATGTATGTATGTAGTTGTATGTATGTATGTATGTATATGTATGTATGTATGTTGTGTGCATATATATGCAATATTTCATCGTGGCTCATGCCTATCTGGTACGTTCTGTTTTTGCTGCTGCTATTCTTACCGATAATGTTATACGGTTGTGAGGCGTGGACAGTCAATACGCAAAGCCAGAACAGAATGTTGAGAGTTCCATGGACAGCAAAGAAAACGAACGAGAGTCTTGATTGAGGCAGACACAAGAAGATCATTGATAAGGAAGAACAGAAAAAGACAAGCAACATTTATAGGCCATTTTATGAGGAAAGGGGAATTAGAACACCTGGTCACAACAGGAAAGCTGGAGGGAAAGAGAACACCAGGTAAACTCAGGAAGAAAATACTGGACGGACTTGCAGGGTGGCTGAGAACAGAGAGGGTGGGAGATGTGCTTGCGGCGACAAGGGATAGATGCATATGGAGGGCCATGATCGCCAACACCATGAGGCAGGGCACATGATGATGATGTGCGTTGTAAACTTTGGTCAAAGTTGTGTTGCACTGGACTATCGCAAGTGTACGTTTATGTGAGCATGACCTTTTTTGGGGGGATGGTGGGATAGTCACGGTGACCAAACTTCTTGGTCGTTTGGAGACATTTTTAACCAATGGATCTTTGCTAAATTCGAGTGATTGTCCATAACAATGAAGAGTAAAAGTCGTTTCAAGAACATAATCTACATATGGAGTTTAAAGGCAACTGAAAAAATCCATTTCACTGACTCGTTATTTTCCAAATCCAAAATATCGTTTCAAAATTTTGTTCCATATTACTGAATACTGGTTTTAAAATTTGTTCCACATTATAGAATACCGGTTTTTGAATACTGTTCCACATTATATAATACTGGTTTGTGAATATTGTTCCACATTATATAATACTGGTTTGTGAATATTGTTCCACATTATAGAATACTGGTTTGTGAATATTGTTCCACATTATATAATACTAGTTTGTGAATATTGTTCCACATTATAGAATACTGGTTTGTGAATATTGTTCCACATTATATAATACTAGTTTGTGAATACTGTTCCACATTATATAATACTAGTTTGTGAATATTGTTCCACATTATAGAATACTGGTTTGTGAATACTGTTCCACATTATATAATACTGGTTTGTGAATATTATTCCACATTATATAATACTAGTTTGTGAATACTGTTCCCCATTATATAACACTAGTTGTGAATATTGTTCCACATATAGAATATGGTTTGCACACTTAAAACGAGTTTGCAAATATTGTTCCACACTATAGAATACTGATATGTCGTAAATCATGTTCCACGTTATACAATACTGGTTTGCAAATCTGGTTCCACTTTATACAAAACTGGTCTGCAAATCTGGTTCCACGTTATACAATACTGATTTGCAAATCTGGTTCCACTTTATACAAAACTGGTCTGCAAATCTGGTTCCACGTTATATAATACTGATTTGTAAATCTGGTTCCACTTTATACAAAACTGGTTTGCAAATCTGGTTCCACTTTATAGAAGACTGGTTTGCAAATCTGATACCACGTAGAATAATGGTTAAAAATCTTGTTCGACATGATAGAATACTGGTTTATTGTAAATCTTGTTCCAGATCTAGAACACTGGTTTGCAAATCTTGTTCCATATTATAGAATACTGGTTTGTAAATCTCTAAAATAGGGGTTTGCAAATCTTGTTCCACATTATAGAATACTGGTTTGTAAATCTCTGTAAAATAGGGGTTTGTAAATATTGTTCCACACTATAGAATACTGGTTTGTAAATCTTGTTCCAAATTGATGAATACTGGTGTGCAAATCTCTATAAAATAGGGGTTTGCAAATCTTGATCAACATTACAGAATATTGATTTGAAAATCTTGTTCCACATTATAGAATATTAATTAGCAAGTATTTTTGCTGTTTTTTCGTTTCCCAGGAAAACATTTTTTCACAGAGCTTGCACTTCTCTCTCTCGTGTGCACGAGAATGTTTCCGCATAAAGATTAATATATATATCAATATAAATATTGTGAGCTTGAACAGTGTTGCTTCACAGTATTAAGTTTCTTTCACCACTAAAAGAAAAAGGTTTAGAAGAAAGTGTATGTGTGTGCGTGCATGCACAAGCGTCGTCCTTACTTGAGCAAACATCTTATGGCCGTAATAGCTTTCATACTTGTGTTCGTTGCATTCATTCTGGAGGTGCGCAGCTTTCAAAGAACTTCTCTGTCTCTGTTTCACAATATTTCTTTGCCATACTGATTCTTTCGTTTGGTTTACCGCTTCTTTGTTTGACGGACGAACCAAGGACTAGGACGACTGCGAAACTGCTTCCATAGATCTGAGAATTTCGGCGTAGCGCTGTGACCAAAAAGTAATTCTGTTCTCTTTTTTACTGTTTCTGTGACTGGCATACAAGTCGTTTTTTTCTCTTTGTTTTCAGTGGCACGTCTGTTCTCTGAGATCTTTTGAAGCCATGTATCATTTCATTCCTGTTCCCCTGGCCTTACACTCTCCTGGTTTGACGTTGCAAGATCTGGAATGGCAGTGAATGCTGTCGTTACTGGAGAAACGGTGCTTGAGAGAGAGGGAGGTGGAGGTTATGCATTTTGCCTTTTGTTGTTGTTGTTGTTGTTGTGGTGGTGGTGGTGGTGTGTGTGGTGTGTGTGTGTGTGTGTGTGTGTGTGTGCTTGCTTGCTTGCTTGCGCATGAGCATGAACATGCATATTTATGTTAGTTATGTTTGTGTGTTGAACTTTAAACACTTGATAACCCCAGCAGCCCTTACACGTTTGTCTTCTTTGGATATGTTCCAACATAAGCTGTAGAGGAACATAACTTCGCCAAACCTTTCTCTGTCTGTCGTGTCTTTTTCTCTCTGTTGTTCTTACTTCCTTCTGGTTATGGCACTTTCTTGTCGGAGTGCAAACTAAGGACTAAGATGGCTGATGGTGAAACTCCTTGTGTCTGTCAGAAGCCCTTTCCATGGGTCTATGAACATCTCATCTATCACTGTGTTGTGACAGAAATATGTCTGTTCTTTATGTCATTGGTGCATGACTGAAATACAAGTTTAATCTTCTTTTATCTCGTATTGTAACTGAAATGTCTTTTTTCCGCCGATGCTATGCCTGCAGTGTAAGTCTGCTTTTTCCCCCCTACTGGTACTGTGATTGAAATACAAGTCTGATCTTCTTGACACTGGTACTGTGATTGAAATACAAGTTGATCTTCTTGACATGTACTGTGATGAAATACAAGTCTGATCTTCTTGACATGGTACTTGACTGAATACAGTCTGATCTTCTTGACACTGGGACTATGACTGAAATACAAGTCTGAACGTCGTTTCACTAGTGAGCTTCAGCTGTCAGTTCCACTCTCCTGGGGCATTGCCGTTCCATCCCCACTTTTTCATATCCTCCCAATTTTACATTCTGGAGGTCTGACAGTTGACTCCCGCACCCTATCCACCAACTGCAAAGAGCTTAACCCTTTCACTCCCTTACCCTATCCACCACCATCACCCTGGTGGATAGAATGAGGGAGTCAAAGGGTTTAACTTTTGGTTTGCTAGTATGGTTGACAAAGCAGGATGCTGGTGGATAAGCCGAGGGAGTCAAAGGGTTAATTGATTCTGGCATGGCAGAGATTTGTCGATTTTAGTGGAGATGGGTGTTGCGGATGGAGGAAGGTAGTGTAGTTAGTTTTGTTTTATGTTGTTTGTGTGGTGTGCTGTACATGTATGTGCGTGAATTTGTATGTGCATGTGCGCACATCTCGTTTTCAAAGTCTACAGCCCGTTTTAGTTCTATGCTCCTGGTGTTCTTCCCCCCCCCCCTCTTTTTACAGCTTCCTCTGCAGTGCTAACAATTCAGAAAATGGTCCCTCTGCTTTTGTTTGTGTCTGTGCGTGAGTGCACACGGGTACCAACCTTATTCTAGCAAATACCTAATATCCACGGCAGCTCATAATATATGTTTGTTACTTTCACTAACCATGTATCTCTATTCCAAAAGCCTCCTCTCTGTCTCTTTCTCCCACTCTTACGTTTCTTCTTTTTCTCTCGCATATCATTTCTTTCTATTGGATTTCCCACTTTTTTGTTCGACGGCAAACGACGGATTACGATGACGTGATCGTGAAACTCTTGGGTCCAAAACTATGGCCTGGCGCTGCGATTAAATTTCTTTCTTCTTTTCACTGGAAGATCCATTGTCTGGGCGGGAGGAGGATAAACGGACTGTGGCAGAGAATGGCTGTTGGCTACAGGTACTGGCAAGGTGGAAGGGTGGGGATGGGGGTCTTTTGGCTTTAGTGGTTCATAATACATGCTGTTGTTTTGTGGCGTGATGATAGAGGACGTGATCGCAGTGTGATGCGGTGTGCATGCACGTGCATGTGAATGCGTGCACAACTCGTTTTTTTCAAGGTCAGAATGTGTACAAGATATAAAAAGCCAACTTAACAGCCATATGAGAAATCCATGGCCACTGCATTTTCCGCATTAGTGAAATGTACTGTTGTTGTTTTTACCCCTTCTTCGGCAGCAAAAAGAGCAGAGTCTTAAAAGGATTCCTTTGTATGTCAGTGCACATGTGTATGCGTGCGTGTGCTTTTATCCATGCTCGAGCATGTTGCTTACTCAAGCAAGCACCTTAAAGCTATTGTCTCCTTTATGTAAATTAAGTGATTGTGACTTATGTTCGAACACGTACACTAAGAAAAACACACAACATAACACAACACAACACACACACACACACACACACACACCACACACACACACACACACACACACACCACACACACACACACACACACACACACACACACACACACACCACACACACCGCACACCACACACGAGCAGTCTCTTTCTCTCTCTCTCTCTCTCTCTCTCTCTCCAACTCTCATGTTATTTCTCTTTCTTACTCGTGTTTATTTGTTTCTTTTAGTTTTCTACTTCTTTGTTGTTTGAGAGCAAACAAATGACCCGGCAGGTGATCGTAAAACTCCTTCCTTAGGTCAAAGAAATTTGGTATGGCACTACGGCTGAAAGACCAGTAGCACTCTGTTCTTCTTGTCTATGGCGCCGTGACTGAAATATAACCCTGTCCTTTTCACTGGCTCCTCTATTCTCCTGGGGCTTGTTGTTGTCATGTAGTATTCCTTACCATTCTTTTATGCTTAACTCCTCTCTCTGATTTTATGTTCCCAGATCTCGGGTAAGTGGGATAATGAAGTGTGATTCTAGCATGGCTGAGAACTGTTGTCATTAGAATCAAGGTACTGGTGGGCATACATTATATATTATTTATACGTTTGTTTGTCGTTAAGGTAAAGTTGTTTGTGCATGCGTGTGTGTGTATGTGGTATGAACGTCGGCATATAACTTATTTGGCAAACATGTAACATCTGCAGCAGTCTTTATGCACATTTATTCAAACACTGACAGTAACATATCCCAGTGCTGTGAATTTTTTCAGATTCAAAAAAACAAAAAAAACAAACAAACAAAAACTGCAACTTGGAATGTCAGAACATACTCCAAAAAGGAACAACAGAAAGTGTCTAGATAAAAATGGAAAGACTAAAAAATCAATATTTTAGGACTAGGGGAGATGATATGGAAGGAAGCAGGCATGACAACATCAGACAAGCACAAAATTATATATTCTAACCTAGAGGAATGCCCTGGGATAAAGGTTCGAGGAAAAAATGATATCTTTATTATGCAGATGACAACATTCTAACTGCAGAAAACGCACCAAAAAAAAAAGGTCTAGAAAATCTTGTCAATATAATAGAACTAGAAAGTCAACTACATGACCACAATAGTCATCCATGTTACAGACACATTATATCCACCAAAGGGGAATCCATTCTTTTTTCCTTTCTTCTTTCTACGATGAATGATATCTCCGACAGTTTCAATGTGTACACACTCGCGCGTGTGCACGTACATGCAGTAAGTGCACCGAACGTACTCCAGTAAGTCCTTGGCACAGCTATCTTGTAAGCTTCAAAGACCTTGCTGGTTTTTACTTAGTAAAGACACGTGAAAGCTTACAAAGACCTTCTCTGGTTTTTACTGGTAAGAAACAAAAGCTTTACAAAGACCTTCTCTGGTTTTTACTGGTAAGAAACAAAGCTTACAAAGACCTTCTCTGGTTTTTACTGGTAAGAAACAAAGCTTACAAAGACCTTCCTGGTTTTTACTGGTAAGAAAGACAAAGACGTCTTACCAAAGACCTTCTCTGGTTTTTACTGGTAAGAAACAAAGCTTACAAAGACCTTCTCTGCTTTTTACTGGTAAGAAACAAGCTTACAAAGACCTTCTCTGGTTTTTACTGGTAGAAACGAAGCTTACAAAGACCTTTTGCTTTTACTGTAAACGAAGCTACAAAGACCTTCTCTGGTTTTTACTGGTAAGAAACAGAAGCTTACAAAGACCTTCTCTGCTTTTTACTGGTAAGAAACAAAGCTTACAAAGACCTCTGCTTTTTACTGGTAAGAAACAAAGCTTACAAAGACCTTGTCTCTCTCTCTCGTGTTCTTTCCTTTGGTTTCCCACTTCTTTCTTGGAATGCAAAATGAAATAAAATAAAATAAAATGTGTCTAAGAAATTTGACGCGGCCCTGTTCCTCTTTCCCTGCCAGGTGCAGGTCTGTTATCTGAAGCATGTTCTTGTCCTGTGTCATTTCATGCCCATAGTTATTTCAACACCTCCCTAGTTTAACCTTTGGTTTCAAGCAGGTAATAATCAAGTGACTCTCACGGCAGATATTTGTCGTCGACATTATCTACGGGTACTGGTGGTTGGAGGTGACCATCGAGTTCATACTGCTTCAAGTCCATACTGCTTACAGCCCAGCCGACTACTACAGCCAAATCAAGGGTTAACACCACGAGATCTACCACCGACAGCCGTTCGGACACGGCTGTAGGAATTCTTGTGCATAACAGATTACAATGAAATTGTCAGTATCACTGTGACAGAATCATTTCCTTGGTCCGGTGTCTGGACCTCCAGTAGTCCGAAACAAACTAGGGTGGCGAAAGGGCTGCAGTCACCTCTAAAGTAATGACCGTCATCACTAAAGTAATGATCGTCATCTCTGTCGTAAGGACCGTCATCTCTAAAGTAATGAACGTCGTCTCTAGTAAGGACCATCATCTCTAAAGTAAGGACCGTCATCTCTAAAGTAAGGACCGTCATCTCTATAGTAAGAACCGTCATCTCTAAAGTAAGGACCGTCATCTCTAAAGTAAGGACCGTCATCTCTAAAGTAATGAACATCGTCTCTTACGTAAGGACCATCATCTCTAAAGTAAGGACCGTCATCTCTAAAGTAAGGACCGTCATCATCTAAAGTAAGGACCGTCATCTCTAAAGTAAGGACCATCATCTCTAAAGTAATGGCACTCGTCTCTACTAAAGTCATATAAAAAGGCACGTCTCTTAACGTAAGGACCGTCATCTCTAAAGTAAGGACCGTCATCTCTAAAGTAAGGACCGTCATCTCTAAAGTAAGGACCGTCATCTTAAAGTAGGACCGTCATCTCTAAAGTAAGGACCGTCATCTCTAAAGTAAGGACCGTCATCTCTAAAGTAAGGACCGTCATCTAGTAAGGACCGTCATCTCTAAAGAGACCGTCATCTCTAAGTAAGGACCGTCATCTCTATAAGTAAGGACCGTCATTCTATAGTAAGGACCGTCATCTCTAAAGTAAGGACCGTCATCTCTAAAGTAAGGAGTCATCTCTCTAGTAAGGACCGTCATCTCTATAGATAAGGACCGTCATCTCTAAAGTAAGGACCGTCATCTCTATAGTATAGGACCTGTCATCTCTAAAGGACCGTCATCTCTAAAGTAAGGACCGTCATCTCTGTATCAAGGACCGTCACTCTATAAAAGGACCGTACTCTTAGTAAGGACGTCATCTGTAAGTAAGGACCGTCATCTCTAAAGTAAGGACCGTCATCTCTAAGTAAGGACCGTCATCTTAGTAAGGACCGTCATCTCTAAGTAAGGACCGTCATCTCTATAGTAAGGACCGTCATCTCTAGTAAGGACCGTCATCTCTAAAGTGACCGTTCATTTCTATAGTAAGGACCGTCACTCTATAAGGACCGTCATCTCTATAGTAAGGACCGTCATCTAATAGTAAGGACCGTCATCTCTAATAGGACCGTCATCTCTATAGTAAGGACCGTCATCTCTATAGTAAGACCGTCATCTCTATAGTAAGGACCGTCATCTCTAAAGGACCGTCATCTCTATAGTTAAGGACCGTCATCTCTATAGAAGGACCGTCATCTCTATAGTAAGGACCGTCATCTCTAAGTAGACCGTCATTCTCTATAGTAAGGACCGTCATCTCTATAGTAAGGACCGTCATTCTAAGTAAGGACCGTCATCTCTAAGTAAGGACAGCGTCATCTCTATAGTAAGGACCGTCATCTCTTATAAGGACCGTCATCTCTAAGTAAGGATCCGTCGATCTCTATAGTAAGGACCGTCATCTCTATAGTAAGGACCGTCATCTCTAAGTAAGGACCGTCATCTCTATAGTAAGGACCGTCATCTCTATAGTAAGGACCGTCATCTCTAAAGGACGTCATCTCTAAAGGACCGTCATCTCTTATAAGGACCGTCATCTTAAAGGACCGTCATCTCTATAGTAAGGACCGTCATCTCTAAAGTAAGGACCGTCATCTCTATAGTAAGGACCGTCATCTCTATAGTAAGGACCGTCATCTCTAAGTAAGGACCGTCATCTCTAAGTAAGGACGTCATCTCTAAAGTAAGGACCGTCTCTCTAAAGGACCGTCATCTCTATATAGGACCGTCATCTCTAAGTAAGGACCGTCATCTCTATAGTAAGGACCGTCATCTCTAAAGGACTCACTCTAAAGGACCGTCATCTCTATAGTAAGGACCGTCATCTCTATAGTAAGGACCGTCATCTCTAAGTAAGGACCGTCATCTCTAAAGTAGACCGTCATCTCTATAGTAAGGACCGTCATCTCTAAAGTAAGGACCGTCATCTCTAAGTAAGGACGTATCTCTAAAGGACCGTCATCTCTATAGTAAGGACCGTCATCTCTAAAGTAAGGACCGTCATCTCTATAGTAAGGACCGTCATCTCTAGATACAGTAAGGACCGTCATCTCTATAAGTAAGGACCGTCATCTCTATAAGTAAGGACCGTCATCTCTAAAGTAAGGACGTCATCTTATAGGACCGTCATCTCTATAGTAAGGACCGTCATCTCTATAAGTAAGGACCGTCATCTCTATAGTAAGGACCGTCATTCTTAAGTAAGGACCGTCATCTCTATAGTAAGGACCGTCATCTTAAGGCGTCATCTCAAGTAAGGACCGTCATCTCTATAGTAAGGACCGTCATCTCTATAGTAAGGACCGTCATCTCTAGTAGCGTATTTAAGTAAGGACCGTCATCTCTAAGTAAGGACCGTCATCTCTATAGACCGTCATCTCTAATAAGGACCGTCATCTCTAAGTAAGGACCGTCATCTCTATAGTAAGGACCGTCATCTCTAATAAGGACCGTCATCTCTATAGTAAGGACCGTCATCTCTATATAAGGACCGTCTATCTCTATAGTAAGCGTAAACGTCATCTCTATATAAGGACCGTCATCTCTTAGTAAGGACCGTCATCTCTATAAGTAAGGACCGTCATCTCTATATAAGGACCGTCATCTCTAAGTAAGGACCGTCATCTCTATAGTAAGGACCGTCATTCTGTAGGAACTATCTTAATAAGGACCGTCATCTCTAAGTAAGGACGTCATCTCTAAGTAAGGACCGTCATCTCTTATAAGGACCGTCATCTCTAAGTAGGACGTCATCTCTATAATAAGGACCGTCATCTCTAAAGTAAGGACCGTCATCTCTTAGTAAGGACCGTCATCTCTAAATAAGGACCGTCATCTCTATAGTAAGGACCGTCATCTCTAAATAGGACCGTCATCTCTATAAGTAAGGACCGTCATCTCTATAGTAAGGACCGTCATCTCTAAGTAAGGACCGTCATCTCTAAGTAAGGACCGTCATCTCTATAAGTAAGGACCGTCATTCTCTATAGTAAGGACCGTCATCTCTAAAGTAAGGACCGTCATCTCTATAGTAAGGACCGTCATCTCTATAGTAAGGACCGTCATCTCTATAGTAAGGACCGTCATCTCTAAGTAAGGACCGTCATCTCTATAGTAAGGACCGTCATCTCTATAAGGACCGTCATCTCTAAAGTAAGGACCGTCATCTCTATAGTAAGGACCGTCATCTCTAAGTAAGGACCGTCATCTCTATAGTAAGGACCGTCATCTCTAAGTAAGGACCGTCATCTCTAAGTAAGGACCGTCATCTCTAGTAAGGACCGTCATCTCTATAGTAAGGACCGTCATCTCTAAAGTAAGGACCGTCATCTCTATAGTAATGACTCGTCCTCTTAGTAAGGACCGTCATCTCTAAGTAAGGACCGTCATCTCTATAGTAAGGACCGTCATCTCTAAGTAAGGACCGTCATCTCTAAAGTAAGGACCGTCATCTCTAAGTAAAGGACCGTCATCTCTATAGTAAGGACCGTCATCTTAAGTAAGGACCGTCATCTCTAAAGTAAGGACCGTCATCTCTATAGTATAGGACCGTCATCTCTAAAGTAAGGACCGTCATCTCTATAGTAAGGACCGTCATCTCTATAGTAAGGACCGTCATCTTATAGTAAGGACCGTCATCTCTAAAGGACCGTCATCTTATAATAAGGACCGTCATCTCTAAAGGACCGTCATCTCTATAGTAAGGACCGTCATCTCTAAGTAAGGATCGTCATCTCTATAGTAAGGACCGTCATCTCTATAGTAAGGACCGTCATCTCTAAAGGACCGTCATCTCTATATAAGGACCGTCATCTCTAAAGTAAGGCGTCATCTTATTATAAGGACCGTCATCTCTATAGTAAGGACCGTCATCTCTAAGTAAGGACGTCATCTCTAATAAGGACCGTCATCTCTAAGTAAGGACCGTATCTCTATAATAGGACGTCATCTCTATAGTAAGGACCGTCATCTCTAAAGTAAGGACCGTCATTCTATAATAAGGACCGTCATCTCTATAGTAAGGACCGTCATCTCTAAAGTAAGGACCGTCATCTCTATAGTAAGGACCGTCATCTCTAATAAGGACCGTCATCTCTATAGTAAGGACCGTCATCTCTAAAGTAAGGACCGTCATCTCTATAGTAAGGACGTCATCTCTAATAAGGACCGTCATCTCTATATAAGGACCGTCATCTCTAAGTAAGGACCGTCATCTATATAAGGACCGTCATCTCTATAATAAGGACCGTCATCTCTATAGTAAGGACCGTCATCTCTAAAGGACCGTCATCTCTATATAAGGATCGTCATCTCTAAAGTAAGGACCGTCATCTCTAAAGTAAGGACCGTCATCTGTAAAGTAAGAACCGTCATCTCTAAAGTAAGGACCGTCATCTCAAAAGTAAGGACCGTCATCTCTAAAGTAAGGACCGTCATCTCTAAAGTAAGAACCGTCATCTCTAAAGTAAGGACCGTCATCTCAAAAGTAAGGACCGTCATCTGTAAAGTAAGAACCGTCATATCTAAAGTAAGGACCGTCATATCAAAAGTAAGAACCGTCATCTCTAAAGAAAGGATCGTCATCTCTAAAGTAAGGACCGTCATCTGTAAAGTAAGAACCGTCATCTCTAAAGTAAGGACCGTCATCTCAAAAGTAAGGACCGTCATCTCTAAAGTAAGGACCGTCATCTGTAAAGTAAGGATCGTCATCTCAAAAGTAAGGACCGTCATCTCTAAAGTAAGGACCGTCATCTGTAAAGTAAGGATCGTCATCTCTAAAGTAAGGACCGTCATCTGTAAAGTAAGAACCGTCATCTCTAAAGTAAGGACCGTCATCTCAAAAGTAAGAACCGTCATCTCTAAAGAAAGGATCGTCATCTCTAAAGTAAGGACCGTCATCTGTAAAGTAAGAACCGTCATCTCTAAAGTAAGGACCGTCATCTCAAAAGTAAGGACCGTCATCTCTAAAGTAAGGACCGTCATCTGTAAAGTAAGGATCGTCATCTCAAAAGTAAGGACCGTCATCTCTAAAGTAAGGACCGTCATCTGTAAAGTAAGGATCGTCATCTCTAAAGTAAGGACCGTCATCTCAAAAGTAAGAACCGTCATCTCTAAAGTAAGGACCGTCATCTCAAAAGTAAGGACCGTCATCTCAGGACCGTCATCTGTAAAGTAAGGACCGTCATCTGTAAAGTAAGGACCGTCATCTCAAAAGTAAGGACCGTCATCTGTAAAGTAAGGATCGTCATCTCTATAGTAAGGACCGTCATCTCAAAAGTAAGGACCGTCATCTGTAAAGTAAGGATCGTCATCTCTATAGTAAGGACCGTCATCTGTAAAGTAAGGACCGTCATCTGTAAAGTAAGGATCGTCATCTCTATAGTAAGGACCGTCTCTCTATAGTAAGGACCGTCATCTCAGGACCGTCATCTGTAAAGTAAGGACCGTCATCTGTAAAGTAAGGATCGTCATCTCTATAGTAAGGACCGTCATCTGTAAAGTAAGGACCGTCATCTGTAAAGTAAGGATCGTCATCTCTATAGTAAGGACCGTCATCGCTAAATAAGAACCGTTTTATTATGATGATTAATGTTTAACGCCTAGCCAACTTCTCAGAGCCATAGCAGGATTAAAATCATTTCAAAACACACACAAACCTCTTTGACCCTGAAGAAAAAAAAGGGGAGGGAACCGCAAAGGAGAAGAAAAATGGTAGATATATACTGCCTCTATCGTTCTGCGCTTTGTGTGCTCATTCTCTCTACGGGTCGACTGATTTGTTTTGTTGTTTTTTGTTAAAACCTAACCAACTGCGCAGAGCCATATCAGGGCCATAAACGTCTAAAAAAACTCTCACAACACCTTGAAAAAAACAACAATTAACAAACAAACAAACAAACAAAAAACGGGAAAAAATAGAAATAAAGAAAGGTGAGAATAGCGGTATCGTATTGATACGAGGGAGTGGGATAGGAGACTACCATTTGTCTGGTTTGGTTTTTAGTGTGTGTTGGGTCTTGTTTCCCTGTTCTGTTGTCTGAACAGTACATGTAGTAATAGCGGTTGTGCTAGGGACTAAAATATCGTGGGTCTTTCGGCTCTGATACATCCCTTCTTCATAATATTCATTTAGTTAATGAACATGCTTTGTTCACTTATAAATTTTTATATGCCACAGTTGTTGTTGTAGTGTGATTCGATTACGTGGTGTAGGTAGTACGCTGTGGTGTGTACTTCAGGTGGTTGGTATTGGTTGTGGTGGTGGTGATGTGTGTGTATGCATACGTGCGCCAGTGTGTGTGTATGCATAAGTGCGTCAGTGTAAGTATATTAGTACGTCCGCGTGCTTCCATTTTTCATAGAAGCAAGCGTAAAGTCACGCGTGTGTGTACGTGGAAGACGTAGTGTTTCTCCTTTGCAGCATGCATACAGTCGTCATAGGATGTTTGTATATATGTATGGATGTGCATGTCTGTAGGGCGAAAGCATGTGGGCATGCACACAATCATAGAATGGATATGGTATTTGTGTATGTGAGCATAATATGGGCTTGTGCGAGAGAATACGAACACGAACACGAAATGCTTTACTATCTCAGGATTTGTAACCATTCACAGGCATCACAGAGGGTGTGAAATTCAACGAAATAATTGCCAGTGATGAACAAGAATGTCCGCAACATGGATCTGAGAGAGACAGAGAGAGAGCGAAAGAGAGAGAGAGAGAGAGAGAGAGAGAGAGAGAGAGAGAGATAGACAGAGACAGACAGAGATAGACAGACAGAGAGAGACAGAGAGATAGACATATATATATATATATATATATATATATATATATAAGAGAGAGAGAGAGAGAGAGAGAGAGAGAGAGAGGAGAGAAGAGAAAGGAAGGGAAGAAAGAGGGAGGGACACAGAAAAAGAACAGTGCGGGTGTGCAAAGAGTGCGAGCGTACTTGTGTGTGTGTGTGTGTGTGTGTTGTGCTGTGTGTGGTGTGTGTGTGTGGGGTGTGTGTTGTGTGTGTGTGTGTGTGTGTGTGTGTGTGTGTGTGTGTGTGTGTGTGTGTGTGTGTGTGTGTGTGGTGACTCTGTGTGTGTGTGTGTGTGTGTGAGTGACTGTGTGTGTTGTGTGTGTGTGTGTGTGTGTGTGTGTGTGTGGTGTGTGTGTGTGTGTGTGTGTGTGTGTGTGTGTGTGTGTGTGTGTGTGTGTTACGTGCACTGAAGGCTACGTATTACGCTGGATGACTTAAGTGTCAAGTTCGACGACTAAAGGGAAGGCCCGGCTACACGTGATGGTGATTTGTATGTAGGATAATTGTGCCAGCAAGGAACTGTTCCTGTGAATACACTAACAACAAGTTCCTATTGTTCACGGCACCATTAGCCCAGTGATTGTGGTCGTTTGCTTCTTTTTCGTTCGGTCCACACCACAGATATAGATAAGGGTGATAGGCAACTGGCCTTGTCGCACTCTGTGACACGATCGCCCACAGACATGAATAAGAGAGACAGGCAACTAGCTCTATTGCACTGTGTGACACGATCGCCCAAAGCATTATTGTTATTTTTATTTAAAGCCCAGCCGACAGCGAGAGCCATATCAGGGCTATAACCGTTTCGAAACATACAATACTTCAACAGGTAAAAAAGGAAAAGAAAATTAAGTACACATATCAATGCATTCGCGCACATGATCTAAGAAGATGCCTCTGGCGCCGACCACTCCGTCCAATTCATCACATAGGGGATTTAAAAAAATGAACCCCAATAGAAGTTGAAACGTAACTAAAGACCAGCAAGGCGGAAAGTGATAGGAAGAAATGACAGAAAGCAAAGGAGGAGTAAAGAAATAAAGAGAGTGACAGATAAGAGGAAATGTCTACCACAGAATTTCCAGAATATGGGGATACTATTTATACTGAAAGAGCCCCCGGCATCCCCTCAGGGGGAGGCCTAAAGCATGGATACGGGGGTCAGACAATTAACTCTACAGCTCGTTGTGATATGGTAATCACGTAATATCGTAGAGCTCGCCAGTATATATATAGAAATAACTCTACGTAAGGTTGACGTCATTCAACTAGCTTCAATAAAATGCAAATTTGTTACATATTAGAAAAAACAAACAAATAAACAAACAAACAGAATAACCAATTTACGATTTTTAATGGATAGAGAAGTTTACGTGAAAAAAGAAAATACGCATTATATGGAAAAGTTTACGTAGAAAAACGGAATACACTATCAACTTACAAATTATTACGTCATCATTGTAATCATTATTGTTTAATTTAAAGCTTAACCTACTCCACAGAGCCATAAGGACTGTGACCATTTCAACACACACAATACCTTGTTGATCCGGAAGCAAAAGCTGAAAAAGAAAATTGAGAACACATATCAATGCATTCGCACAGATAATGTAAGGATACGACCCTTGCATTGACCATTCCACCCCATTCATCAACAGAGGGGTTTTAAAAAACAAACCTGAATACAAAGTATCATAAACACAGCTAAGCACATAAAATATCAAACTGGGCTAAGTTATCAAAAACTGGTTTTGCACACTACATTTCCTTATAGCCGAAATGCACTTGATACATGTTCCCAATTATCAATCCTAAGAGATAGTGTGGAAGGTTTTAGGGAAAATGTACAAGTGAGTGGATCAGCATGTTCATGTTCAAGGCAAAAAACGACAGGAAGAGATGACAGAAAAGAAACGAGCAAGGGAGAAACAAAAACAGTGTCAGAAATGGGGAAATTTCCAGCGCAGAATTTCCAGAGGGTGAGGATACTAGTTAAACTGAAAGAATATCCGGTATCCATACGGGGTATGATAAACCTGAATATAAATGTGTACACATGACTAAGTACATTAAAACATCTAAAAAAAGTGCTTCTGCACATCACATTAGAGCCACAAAATACGGTTAAGACATGTACTCATAAAATTATCATTCCTAATGAAAAATGCACCTAATTATCAATGCAAATGGACAGCATGTAAGGCTTTCTAAAACACACACGGGCCAATGGACCAGCAAGGCAGAAAATGTTAAGAAGAAATGACAGAAAGCAAAGGAGCAAGGCAGAAACAAAGAGAGTGACATTAACTAAGCAACATAACTCTTGAGAGTCACGGAGTTATCTCCCAAGTAGAATTTCTCAAATCCAACAGTTTGCGCTACCCATTCAGCTAGCACAGACGTGCTATATGCTAGCTGAATGGGTAGCGCAAACTGTGTTGGATTTGAAAAATTCTACATGGGAGATAACTCCGTGACTCGCAAGAGTTATGTAGCTTAGTTAATATTTAAAATTCTCCCTGCTTCCCTCTTATTTCTTTGGTGTTAAAGAGAGTGACAGAAAAGAGGAAATTTCTGGCACAGAATTTCCGGAGGGTGGAGTTACTGTTTATACTAAAAGAGGCAGACACAAGGGAGAAAATTACAGTGTACGCACAAGTTCAAAAGACCAAAACTGTTCAAAACTAAAGAAGAAAAAGAAGACTTTTGAGAAAAAAACTTCCACTTTAATCAAAAATAATCGTATAGGAACAGAATAGTATTGTCACATAAAAACAATATTTTACCAAGCAACCATCTTTCACCTTGTCTCAATGTTACTCGAGATAAAGGTCAAAGCAAAACAAGTAGAAATTGATATCCAAAGGCCGGAAGTTTGCGAATTGCCAACCTGTGTTACTATTTATATCTCTGATTCCTTCACTACTAACCTGGCAGTTCATTTCTTCTACTAGCTGCTCAGTTTGATTTGGTTTGGTTTGGATTTGGTTCGTTTTTTTCTTTGTTTACTCGTTTGTACGGATGCCTTGCTCCTTTCGTTTTTTTTTTTTTTTTTTTTTGACAAACCGGAATCGCAGAATTCCGCCACACGCGGAACGTTTTAAGTCCTGCTTTCCCCCGTCCCCGTTCCCAAATATAGGTCCCCCCCCTCCCCCACCTTATTTCACCCTCTGCAGCCTGTCTCCACTCGGAGGGGAATCACATTGTAATATATAATTGTATATAATATGCTCTCTATAATTTTCCATTGCTTTTATTCTTTCTCCCCATTTATAGCCATGTGTGTGTGTGTGTGTGTGTGTGTGTGTGTGTGTGTGTGTGTGTGTGTGTGTGTGTGAGCGCGCGCGCGTGCGTGTGTGTGCGTGCGTGTGTGCATGTTTCAGCGCTTAGATTTGATTTTATCAAGATTTTGCGCTATATAAATATTGTAATTATTATTATTATTATTATGGTAGCTTTCATTGTATTTGTTTTCCTTCCTTTTATATTACATATAGAGTGTTGTTAACATAGGATTTGGTTTCTGTTTTGTTTTATCTTCTTTCCTCGTGTGTCGAAACGCTGCTAGCCAAAGTTGTGTATGTGGTTTATTATAAGTGTTTTCTTTTATTTCCCACACACCCTGCTGAAAGTTTTGGTACTGGTGGTCACTTCATTTGCTTTAACAGTTTCCCATGAATTTTGTGTGTGTGTGTGTGTGTGTGTGTGTGTGTGTGTGTGTGTGTGTGTGTGTGTGTGTGTGTGTGTGTGTGTGTGTGTGTGTGTGTGTGTGTGTGTGTGTGTGTGTGTGTGTGCGGCGTCTAAAAACCGCGTAATGAGTACCAGTCTCTTAAACGAATTTTCTACTAGATTTTGGCATTCTGGACAAAAGACCTGTGAATGATTCTCGTGTGTGTGAAACACATGCAGCCAAAGAGTGTGTGCGTGCGTGTGTGTGTGTGTGTGTGTGTGTGGTGTGTGTGTGTGTGTGTGTGTGTGTGTGTGTGTGTGTGTGTGTGTGTGTGTGTGCGCGCGCGCGTGCGTGCGCAGGTGTGTGTTTGCAACGTTGATACAAGTACGACCTTGCAGAGGTGAAGCAAGGCATGAAGGAAGGCGCAGTACAAAAGAGAGAGAGAGAGAGAGAGAGAGGCAAGTTTGCCATTGCGGGGAGATAACCCAGGGAAATGTTCCTTCTTATCAGTGACTTCAATGCTGTTACTTCCCTTTACTGCACGCCAACCGTGTTGCTGTTCCGATGGACAAGTACAGAAATCAAAAGGAGTAGCAAACATTTTGTTGGAGTCAAAGCTATCCGTATTGGTTCACACTGAAAAACAAACACACAAACAAATCCAGAGAATCTCGAAAAATGTACCAGAGCGAATAATTAAAATGACACTCCCTGACAGCATACGCAAGACAGTTAAGAGTGCGCTGTGTTCGTGGTAGGCAGTATTCCGATTTATAACATTACACATTTCTTGATGTTTACAGCATGGCCGACCACAGAGGCTACTTCGGGACTGAACTCCATCCCCACCCCACCCCCCACCCCCCAAAAAAGATTAAAATAAGAAACTGTGTACAAACTAAGCCAAGATCCTGCCATTCTAACAATGTCCGTTATCTCTCTCAAACATGTATCGCGCAACAATCACCTTGGAAAACAATTACTACCATGAAAATTTCAGTTATAGATTTCCCATTAGCAAACACAGTATTCAACTTTTGATTCAGATCGATTAACATACATACAATGGATAACATTTTCAACAAAAAAAAGTGTTTACACTCCTTTTCAAACAGCGGCCTCTATACTGGGTTACATATAAATGGGCAGTCAGTATATACTTAGATTAATGCAGCAAAGTATGTGGTCCAAATTTAGTAGTCAAACTCCTTTGGTTACGACCACGCTCGATGTTTTTTTTAATTTCAGTTTTCGGGAGTGAATGCTCTACAACGAGTACAAACGATGCTATATCCCGTATCTAAAAGACTGGCTTGTGATCTGCATGAGTCCGCGTTTCCTGTATACGGTATAGGTCATCATCATGTGCCCTGCCGCATGGCGTTGGAGTTCACGGCCCTCCATGCTAATATAACCCTTGTCGCTGCAAGTACATCTCCCACCTTCTCTGTCCCCAGCTACTCTGCAAGTCCGTCTAATATTTTCTCCATGGTTCTACCTGGTGCTCCCTTTTTCTCCAGCTTTCCTGTAGTGACTAGGTGCTCTAATTTCTCTTGAATCATAAAATGTCCTATAAATGTTGCCTGTCTTTTTTATAATCTTCTTCATTAATATTCTTCTTGTGTCTGCATCCTTCAAGACTGTCTCGTCTGCCTTCTTTGCTGTCCATGGAACTCTCAACATTCTTAGAAACCACTGCCTTGTGGGTGTCTCGGAACAAACCAACCGTGGGAGTAAACCCTAACAGAAAAAACACCACTGCCTTGTGGTAATCTCGGGAGAGATCAAGGCTTACGAAGTAAACCCTGACAGAAAATCACCCCCACTGCCTTGTAAGTAGTCGTGGGAACGACAAAGGCTAGCGGAGAGTCCGTTCAAAAACCGATGGAAAGCAACGGGAAACCACCATCGTATATTCCCAAGACGAACATGGCCAGCCAAAAGAGAACGGATGTAAACGACGTGAATAGGGGCTCCTTTGGAGCACCTTCGTTCGGTAGGGACGGTTTAGGCACATGGTTGAAAGTTTCAACGCAATTTCTTTTACGTTCTGATTATTTGCCCCATACTGTGCAGCATCCTGTTGCTGCGTAGCATGCATACAACGTCTTTGGTGGGTTACCCCACCATAAAAATCTTCTGTCAAAACAGCCGAGGCATCTTCAAGTAAGCATTTTAATAGTTTGGACAAAAACAATCAGCAAGTATGCTGGACAGTACTAACCCTGCCAGCAGATGATTCTTCTTCTTCTCCGCCTCTCTCTCTCTCTCTGTTTTGCGTGAGAGCGTGTGTGTGTGTGCGCGCGTGCATGCGCAGGTGCGATAGGGATGACTGAAGTGGTAGGAAAAAGCGCGTGACTTCGATTTTTTCATTATGTCAACACTGCTGTTGTACAGTCAACATACATGTACAGTTCACATCACATTGTACATACAACATCATTGTACGTACATCAATGTCATACATTCACATTGTACAGTCACATCACATTGTACATACAACTTCACATTGTACAGTAAACACATGACATACCATCACATTGTACAGTACAACTTCACATTGTACAGTACAACTCACATTGTACAGTACACATCACATTGTACGTACATCACATTGTAGTCAACTCACATTGTACGACAATACATTGTACAGTTCAACATCACATTGTACAGTACAACATCACATTGTACAGTACAACTTCACATTGTACAGTACAACTTCACATTGTCGTCAACATCACATTGTACAGTACAACTTCACATTGTACAGTACAACATCACATTGTACAGTCACTATGTAGTCAACTTCACTTACAGTACAATTCACATTGTACAGTAACATCACATTGTACAGTAACACATTGTATAGTACAACATCACATTGTACAGTACAACAACACATTGTACAGTACAACATCACATTGTACAGTACAACATCACATTGTACAGTACAACATCACATTGTACAGTACAACATCACATGTCAGTACAAATCACATTGTACAGTAACACATTGTACAATACACATCAACAGTACAACAACACATTGTACAGTACAACATCACATTGTACAGTACAACATCACATTGTACAGTACAACATTACATTGTACAGTACATAACATTGTACAGTACAACAATACATTGTACAGTACATCAACACATTGTACAGTACAACATCACATTGTACAATACATCACATTGTACAGTACAACACATTGTACAGTACAACATCACATTGTACAGTACAACATTGCATTGTACAGTACAACATCACATTGTACAGTACAACAACACATTGTACAGTACATCAACACATTGTACAGTACAACATCACATTGTACAGTACATCATCACATTGTACAGTACAACATCACATTGTACAGTACAACATCACATTGTACAGTACATCATCACATTGTACAGTACAACATCACATTGTACAGTACAACATCACAATGTACAGTACAACATCACATTGTACAGTACAAGACATTGTACAGTACAACATCACATTGTACAATACAACATCACATTGTACAGTACAACATCACATTGTACAGTACAACATCACATTGTACAATACATCACATTGTACAACATCACATTGTACAGTACAACAACACATTGTAGAATGTTATGGACATCTTCCTGGAGGTGATTATTTCTCATCAAAAGCTTCAACAGCAGCCTGATAATCTTTCACCCCCACACTCCACAACTGTATCAGTTTATATCAATCACGTGTGTAATACAAAACAGACTTAAATGCAATGTCAAAGTACTACCACTATACTTTCAAGTACAGACCAAAGACCTTAGCCCCCACATCGCTTCCCGCCACACTGTGAACTTTAGTACCTGTAACATAAAATAGACACCAAGCTGTGTTTGTGGTCAGCCCGGGGTCCATCTTTCAATCCAGTTTTATGCTCTTTACCTCAAGCGTGTCGGGGACGCAGACCCCTCACACGAATTATACAGCATAGCAGCGGGAAGTAAGTCGATAGGTCTTTGACTTTTTGTACGGAACAGCGCCAGTTTGGTTAAGTACCGCTACCCTGCTTTTAGAATCTTTCTACCAAGGGGACGGGCACAATAACGCCTTGAAAGTACCCATAAGGATTTAGACTTTGGCATATAGAAGACCAGCGGCGACATGTCCAGGATTACTGGACTTGGTAAAATGGGATTTGCGTCCCTTCTCTAGCCTACAGCAGAGTGGTCATGGCGACTCCTCTGCGGTAGATGCATCGTGACAGAACGGCCCGCCCAGGACGTAACAAGCTTCGGATTTTCTGTCATTCAGACCACCAGTAATGGACCTCCTACGATAGTGGCACTGTTACTGTTATTTTATGTTTAAAGCTCAGCCGACTGCGTAGAGCATATCAGAGTTGTAGCCGTTTCAAAACGTATATAATACTTCAACAGGAAAAAAAAATTGAGAAAAATTAAACACATATATCGATGCATTCGCGACATAATCCAAGGAGATACTTCTGGAGTTGACCACTCCGTCCAATTTATCACACAAGGGATTGAAAAAAAAAAACCATACTTGAATACAAATTTAACAATAATCAAGGACACTAAAACATATACATATAAAAACAGGCCTAAATTACCTTAAATTGCTTTCGCATATCTGATTTCCCCTGAGCCAAAAATGCATTTAATACGTGTACCCAATTATCAATCCCAAGAGAAAGTACGTAAGACTTTATCGAACACATAAGATGAATGGACCAGAAAGGCAGAAAACGAAAGGAAGAAATGACAGAAAGCAGAGGAGGAAGAAAGAAACAAAGAGAGTGACAGAAAAGAGGAAATTTCTAGCACAGAATTTCCAGAATATGGGAATACTATTTATACTGAAAGAGCTCCCGGCATCCCGCCAAAAATCACGTCTGCAAAATTTAAATAGTAATAATGATAATGATACATCCTTTCTGTACAGTGCTGTTGTCCAAACCCGTTTGGACTCTCCGTAAAAATGCTACTTATCACCTCCCCACCATACCGAAACAATGCTCTCAATGAATAAAGAAATGCTCTCAACTTAACGTGCAACCACAGACGTAGTGGAAAAGAATCTTCCTTCAGTAATTTTCATTCAATGCAACCGGTTATGAAATTTTTCCGTCTTCCGAGTTCAGATCAATTGTCTGTCTCAGACGTCTATATGCACGTTTTCATTTTTCTTTGGCCCACAATGTACAAACGTTACACTGATGCACAGTCTGCATATTCCATTCTTCGAGTTCAGTTCATATTGTTTATAGCCCAGCCGACTACTAGAGCCGTATCAGGAATAATACCACGTCAAAAACGACAACCCACTTACGATAAATGGCATCAGTTAAAAAACATGCTCACCGTTAATCTTGCAAGTCTAAAATACAATTAAAGAAAAACAGCCGTAAAATCATATACTCCATCTTCGGTGGGCAGTCAAACTCTGTTGCCTGTGTGTGATGCTGTCATGTTCGTGATTCCATGCCAGATGCTTACCAGCGTGAAGAACATACACAAACGAGGTTCAGGAACAAATAATAACGAAAGCTTTTTTTCAATGTTTCCAAAGATAAAAGGAAATGTTCGTTTTGAAAGTATTAATTCTGCATATAAAAGAAAAGCAAAACAAACCGGGAAGCAAAGTTGAGATCACATTATTTTGACATTTACGATGCAACTCGCGATTTTAAACTCAAAAGGCGTAACCGCGTTTCTGAGAAATATTAGCCGCTATTTTTGTCCCCTTTATTGGATCTCTTTGGTGTATATCGTTTAAGTTCAACATTACGTTTTAGGCGAGTGGCTGTAGCAGACATAAAAACGTTTCCCTTTGGGTTACACACAAAATAAAACCTATTTGCATTTTACGATGTTTACAGAAACTACTTAATATATTAGGTGCATATGTTTACATCCGCCACGATTTACACTAGAGACAACCTGCCGTAAAAGTGTCAGTAGGGTTTTTAATTGTATTCTTAGTTTGATTAATGCTTGAACGCTGGCAATCGCTTCGATTTAGATTTGGTATTCTGTTGATCATTAAGTGATATGTTTCTGTTATTTTGGTCCTTAATCACCCATGTTGGTGTCTGTTCAATCGAACGAATCGCGTATGAACGAATTCCTATACAGCGTAAAACTAAGTGCGCGCACATGTCTGTGTGCTTGCTTGCGTGCGTATGTGCATGTGCTTGCTGCGTTTCGTGCGTGCGTGCGTGCTGCGTGTGTGTGTGTGTGAGCGTGTGTGTGTGTGCGTGCGCGCAGTTTCACGAGTACTTTTCGTATGCCGCGGCTGGACCAATATGTATTGATAACTTGGGGGTTCGTTTATTTGTTGTTACCCTCTATGCTTGTTGGTTGTTTTAAGAGATCTGTGGACCCAAGGTCTGATACCTCGAGTTCAGTCCCAGCCCACAACATTAAACACTGGCCTATCTGCTACCCATCTTAATGTTTCCATCATTCTGGTGGTGTCAGCTTAATGTTCTCATTCTGTGTGTCAGCTAATGTTTCCATCATTGTGGTGTCAGCTATGTTTCCAGATCCTCCCCTTCCCATTATTTCAAGACTATGCCAGCGCTTAGAGTTTTGACGCATGCTCAGCGAGTCTGGTAGATAATTGCTGGCAGATGTGGGTGGAGCACATAGTCCAATCACAATGAATCCCTCTTGAACAAACTCCCACTATCCTCTGTAACCCTTTTTGAATTTGTGTGAATGTGTATACACATGCATAGCATAGGGACCCCATCCACAGTCTCGCACACAGCGCACTTAACAGCGCAGATTATTTTACGCAGGCACATAGTATATAGGTATAGAAAAATCTTTTGAGTTCAACGTCGTCGTCGGCAGAAGCGGCGATCGTGGTGGTGGTGGCGGTGAAAAGGTAGTGGTGTGATATGGTGGTGTGTGTGTGTGTGTGTGTGTGTGTGTGTGTGTGTGTGTGTGTGTGTGTGTGTGTGTGTGTGTGTGTGTGTGTGTGTGTGTGTGTGTGTGTGTGTGTGTGTGTGTGTGTGTGTGTGTTGTGCGTGCGCGCGCGCGCGCTGACACAGATCTACTTTCAGTGACAGAAGGATATTCTGAGGGCTTACCTCGTCAGCTGTAGGACGACCATCACCAACTGGGAATGCATTGCCCTCAAGTTGAAGAGCACAGAGCAGCGGATTTTCAACAGAAGTTTGAACGGCAGAAGCAGAACCCAAGGCAGCAGGACTCCTTCCCATGCATCTGCGGAAGAACATATGCCTTTAGGTTCGGTCTTTACACCAGAGATAGATAGCTATATATAGATAGATAGATAGATGCAGATAGACAGATAGGATGGATGGATGGATTGATAGACAGATATTTAGATTGATGGATGGATAGATAGCTAGATGGAAAGATAGAGAGGGAGGGAGGGGAGGGAGGGGGAGGTTGGGGAGAGAGAGAGAGAGAGATATGGTGGTGGTGGTGGTGGTGGTAGGGTTAATTTAGTGTTACGTGTTACAAACTATGACCAGAGTCTTATTTAATTTTCGTGTCAAGAGCCTTTCTGAACAATTATCCTAGAAACATGCTGTACTGACTACGACACCGCAACAACACACCTCAATGGAGAAAAAGGCACACGTGGCAAGAACTAATCTACTTTCGACAGCAGTGACATAAGCATAATCATGTGATTTTGTTTCTCTTTACATGTAACCCATAGAATGTTCCTTACAGTCATTTAGCAATGAAGCTAGCACGAACATTATGCACACCAACATGCTAAAGACCACATACAGCACATATGAACAAATATTTTCAACAGCAAATTCAATATCAAACACAGTAGATTAAAAGCTACGTATGCAAATAACATACACTTGACGACAACAACAGTAAGAACAATAACAACAAAACCCTTAATTAAGCAAAACTGACTTGTACACAAACACCGAAAGTACGCAAAGTGGAACGTATACACGAACACTACCCATTCTTCAAAAAACAACAGTATACGCGTTCAAACAAACAAACAAACAAAAAACAAACAAACGAAAAAGTACAACACAGCGGTTAGAGCAACGGACTACCGACTATAAGGTTGCGGGTTCGAATCCCCCATCAGTCCTCTTACAAATCGCGACTGGATTTTTCAACCCCAACGTGCTTCCCTACCCAGAGCTGAGTGTGCTACGGGCTCACTGGGAAGACAGGGACCACACAGCCAACAATTTCATCCACTTACGCTGTGCCTCCATAAGAGTGTTGCTTTAAAGATCCTGACCAGCACCGCAGGTGTATGCATCTCTATGAAAGTAAGCATAAAGCTTCCTCACGCAGCGTCATCCCCATAGTTCTGCATCATGGTAGCATTGTGAAAACTGTCCCATCCAGTGAATTGTTGCAGAAATAGGACAGAAAAAAACAACAACAATGTGCACAAATCTGAAGTAGAGTCCTAAACCAAAACGGATTGCACTTAACCGACAGAAAGGTAGAAAACAAACACACGGATCATGAAACATTATTAGCCCATAATATTTCAATGAAATCATAAAAACGGGCACACAAAACACACGAACAAGCCTCACGTGTGTGTGTGCGTGTGTGTGTGTGTGTGTGTGTGTGTGTGTGTGTGTGTGTGTGTGTGTGTGTGTGTGTGTGTGCGTGGTGTGTGTGTGTGTGTGTGTGTGCGTTGTGTGTGTGTGCGTGTGTGCGTGTGTGCTGTGTGTGTGTGTGTGTGTGTGTGTGTGTGTGTGCGTGTGTGTATCGTCAGAAGTTTTATTTCGTAGCCTCCCAACAGGCCACATTTCATAGTCACTTTGCTATTTAATTCTTCTCCTCCCCTCCCATTTGGCAAATTCTCCTTTTAGTATTCTCTTTTAAGACCTCTGTTTTGTATCTAAAATCTTTTTACGACCGAGGAGACACATAAAAGCCATGCACGCACACGCATAGGCTACACGAAGAACGAGAGAGAGGGGGGGGGGAGGAGAGAGAGAGAGAGAGAGGGAGAGAGAGAGAGAGGGAGACGGAAAGAGAGAGAGAGAGGGGGGGAAAGAAGAGAGAGACGGAGAGGAGAGAAAGAGAGAGGGGGAGAGAGAGAGAGAGAGAGAGAGAGAGAGGAGGGGAAAAGAAGAGAGAGAGAGGAGAGAGACTGAGACGAGAGAAAGAGAAGGGAGAAAGGGGGGAGCGCCACACACACACACACACACACCACACACACACCACACACACACACACACACACACACACACACCAAAAACAAACAGCAACGACTACAACAACAAGCTTTCAATAACACCCACTGCTAAAAGACTCGACAACAAAAACAAAAACAAAAACAAAAACTGGGGCAACACCACCACAGACAGACACGCAAGGTTTTTAAGATGTGCACAGTCAAACCACATCATCATCAGTCATTACGTCCACGCCCCAAAATCAAACAAAATCATTTCACAATCACTGTGGTCCTCGAACCGGGTACGCCCTTCTACACATAATCCTGTCATCAACCCAGGCCCTAAGCCCTGGCAAGGATCGTTCTGTATACAGGTGAGAAATCTCTGACTCATTTGTTCAATACAGACAGACGGACGGATAGGTATACAAGCATTATCATTATCATAAGTGTTCAACGCCCAGTTCTGAGTTATAACCATCTCAGAACAACACACCACACACACACACACACACACACACACACACACACACACACACACACACACACACACACACACACACACACACACACACACACACACACACACCACACAACACACACCCACAACACGTACGTCTAATATCACTTCTACTGAAAAGACGCTAAATCAAAGACCGACCCACCGACCGACCGAACGAACACACACACACACACACACACAAACACACACGTCTAATATCACTTATAGTGAAAAGACGTTAAATCAACGACCGAACGAACGAACGAAAAAATACACACGCACGCGCGCGCGCGCGCCCACGACCTCGGTAGCCTCCAGAACAAATAAAATTAAGTACGCTTATCAATCCATTCGCGCACATATCCTACTCTAAGGATAAGCCTCTGGCGTTGACATACGATCACAAACAACCAACCAACAACAACAACAACAACAACAACAACAACAAATTGGGAGAAAAAGACCAAAACGTCCCTTTTTGCTTTGCCAACAGGGAATTAAAAAAAAAAAAGAACCAATATATTACAAATGAATAAACATAACTAAGTGCAGTTAAACAGATAAAAACTGGACTAAATTAGTATCATTATTATTACTATCATTATGTTATTATTATTACAATTATAAAGGTTTAGTATCCAGCCGATAGCGCCATGTCAGGCTATAACCGTCAGGAAAAACACAACAACAACAACAACAACAAAACCACACAATACCTTGTTGACCGTGGGAGAAAACACACCTGAAAACGATAATCAAGTACACATATCGAAGCATTCGCCCACATAACCCGCGGATATGCCCCTGTCGTTGACCATTCAGCCCAGTTTATCACCACGGGATTTCACAATGCAAAAGCACACACATAACTAGATACACTAAAACATGATAAAAACTCGTCTAGTCTAAGTTACCTAAAAACTGTATCGGCACATCACAGTTCCTTACAACCAAACATGCAGTCGATACATTTACCCAATTATCAATCCTATTATATAATATAGTACCTCAGGTTTTACAGAATACATACATGTGAATGGACTTGCAAGGCAGAAAATGATAGAAAGAGATGACAGAAAGCAAAGGCACAAGGCAGAAAGCAACAACAACAAAAACACACACACACACAAAAACAAAAACAAAAACAAATAAAAAAACAACCTACCAAAAACAAAACAAAAAAGTCAATTTCTAGCACAGAATTTCCAGAAGTGGGGATACTATGAATATTGAAAGAGCTCCTGGCATCACTGTGTGTGTTGAGGGTGGAGGCGACCGTGGGCTGATAAGAACACACAGTGGTTCGACCTGAATTGTTCCCTTACCTGCTTTAAAGCGAGTGTGGGATAAAAAATATAAACAAGACAGTGTGTGGGAGGGTGAGGGTGAGGGTGAGGGTGAAGGGGTCAAGGAAGGCGGGGAAGCAAGCAAAGGAAGAAGACACCCCCTCAAGATCGTGAGGTTTTATTTTACATGGGTGGGACAACCGGGAACACTGTCCCATCTGTGGAGCAAAACACGGACCGTGAACGTTACCCCAGTCAAAACTTCCCCGCGGGTGAAAAGGAACACAACCCGCCGTGTGTTGCATGCAAATTCTAAAAACAGATAAGCAAGGGGAACGTCCAAGACCTTGCAAAACTTTATGAAAATATAAACTTGTTTCTCTGTGTTCTTTTTTTTTTTACGTGAACGTATTTGTTTCTTCTGGCTTCTGTGGGAGCGAGGTACCCTCTGTAAACTGTCTTGAGGACACACATGTTGGCTCACATAAAATGGTTACGGCGTTCGACAGGTTTATGGGGCATCCAAGTTGCGCAGCACACTGCAAGCACTGTTACTTACTTGGATGCGCAGCACACTGCAAGCACTGTTACTGTTATTTTTGTTTAAAGCCCAGCCGACTGCGTAGAGCCATATCAGGTCTATAACCCGTTTCAAAACATATTACTTAAAAAAAAAAAAAAAAAAAAAAAAAAACGAATAAAAAAAGCAAAGAAAATTAAGTACACATATCAAAGCATTCACGTGCATAATCTCAGGAAATACCCCTGGCACTGACCACTCCAATTTTTAACACATGGGATTTCAAAAACATACAGAATACATATTTGGAGACAAATAAGGACACTAAAACGTATAGAAACGGGCCAAAATTACCTAGAATTGCTTCCGCAATATCTCATTTCCCCAGAGACAAAACTGCACTTGACACATGTATCCAGTTATCAATCCTAAGAGAAAGCACTAAAACTTTATCGAACACATACAGGTGAATGGATCAGCAAGGCAGAAAATGACAGGAAGAAATGACAGAAAGCAAAGGAACAAGGCAGAAACAAAGAGACCAGAAAAGAGGAAAATCCCAGCACAGAATTTCTAGATCAGGATACTATTTATACTGAAAGAACCCCCACGAGGAAGGGGGGGGGGGGGGGCTGCCAGTAGTGGGAGACTCCTCAAGCTTGCGCAAAACCTTCATGCGAACCAGGTCTTGGAGTCTGGAGTGTGCTCAAGACAAATTCATTACACTCGAACAATTCCATATGCGCTCACTCAAATCTACGGGAGTGATCTAGCAGACTCCGTAAGCCTGCGCAAAACCGTACGCGTTGGCAAGTTCTTGGATAACAATGGTCCGTCTGCAGGGTCGAACCCACGATCCCTTCGCTATCAGCATGGTGATTTACCAACTGAGCTAACGGGCCCTGAAACTGATGGAGAGAACTTAAGTTCCATTCCAAACATTAAGTTGACACTACAAGGGATCTTTTATATATGACTGAACTGTGCATTTCAGATCTGTTATGGGAAGTACACATTTTCGTCTCGCTTTTGGGCAACTTCAATGTACTGAATTTCGACGTGGTAAGGGATTAAGTCCAGAACATATAACCGTCGTTTTTCACGGTGGTATTTTCAGTCGAACGGAGAACGGGCAGGAAAAAAAAATAGGTGGAGGTATAGGTAGAATTGTGGAGTGTGGCGTGTGTTGTGCTGTGGGTTAACCTTTCAACTCTCGCACCCTGTCCGCCAGCATCCTGCATTGTCAACCATGCTTGCGAAGCAAAAACTTAACCATTGACTTCCTCACCCTTTCCACCAGCTTCCTGCAAGTGGACAGGGTGCGGGAGTCAGAGGGTTAAGTTTTTGCAGTTGGTGGAAAGGGTAGGGGAGTCAAAGGGTTAAGTTTTTGCAGTTGGTGGATAGGGTGCGGGAGTCAAAGGGTTAGGTTTTGCAGTTGGTGGATAGGGTGCGGGAGTCAAAGAGTTAAGTTTTTGCAGTTGGTGGATATGGAGCGGGAGTCAAGGGGTTAGGTTTCTGCAGTTGGTGGATAGGGTGCGGGAGTCAAAGAGTTAAAAGTTTTTGCAGTTGGTGGATAGGATGCGGGAGTCAAGGGGTTAACAGAGCATCCTCTCAAGACACGAGGAAGCCAGGTTGGACACACGGATCGTACATGGGTTTTTCTCCACCCCCCCTCCCCCTTCTGCTCTCCACCAGACCTCAAGTGGTGGTTAAGGTGCTGGTCTTTCGGATGAGACAATATGCCGAGATCCCGTGTGCAGGACGTACTCAGCGCACGTTAAAGATTCCATGACGACAAAAGAGTTGTCCCTTAGCAAAAGTCTGTAGAAAAATCCACTTTCGTACGTAAACAGAAATACGCGCATAAAGAAAACAGGATACCACTGCACCACTCACACACACACACACACACACACACTCTCTCTCTCACTCACTCACCCGCCACACGCGCACATACCACCACAACACAACACACACACCCACACACAACACACACACACACACACACCCCCACACACACACACACACACACACACACACACACACACACACACACACACACACACACACACACACACACACACACACACAGCAGGAGCGACGGAAAAACAAGGTCACTGCAAATGAGAACACGATCAAGCCACAAGACAAAGACAAAAGACCTGGTCATTAAGTTAAGGATCAATCTTCATGGTATTTCAAATCACATGTATCATCATCATTACCACCACGCCATGCTCACTTAGGGACAATGGGCTGGCTGCCTTCATGGATATCCGTGCTGTCAGATGTGGCCAACGCATTCGATCGGCGGCCAGCAGGACAGCAGTTTTGCGACCCACCCATCGAGACATTTGACATTTTGACCGTAAAAAAAGCACCACAGAAGAAATCAATGTTAGCCATCTCATTCTTCCAATCGTAAAAATGTCTGTACTATTCAAATCATAGTCCCAACTTCCTGCTACATTCGACCTTCGAGCAAAGTGTGGCTTCTTATTTTTAACTTTTTTTTTTATACCACTCAAAATAATATTCCCAACTTCCTGCTGTATTCGACCTTTGAATAAAGTGTGGCTTCTTATTTTTAGTGTTGCGATTTTTCTCAGATGTATGTGTGCACGTTGTTTTGCTTACACTGTGCAGGCGATGTGTTGCTGCACAGTCTGCATACTCTGGTGGGTTTTCATTTTGGGCGTTTTCATGTTTCCATACGCCAGTCACTGACACGAATTACGGGATGTGTATTTAATGTCATCATCATCATGTGCCCTGCCGCATGGCCCTGGCGATCATGGCCCTCTTTACCAATCTATCCCTTGTCGCTGCAAGTACATCTCCCACCCTCTCTGTCCTCAGCCATTCTACTACAAGTCCGACCAATAATTCTCCTTGGGTCTACCTGGTGTTCTCTTTCCCTGGAACTTTCCTGTTGTAACGAGGTGGCTCTAATTTCTCTTTCCTCATGAAATATCCTATAAATGTTGCTTGTCCTTTCCTAATCTTCTTTATTAATGATCTTTTTTTGTGCCTGCCTCCTTCAAGAATTTCTCGTTTGTTTTCTTTGCTGTCCATGGAACTCTCAAAATTCTTCACAGAAAGAAAAGGTTCTTTAAGAAGAATCTTAAAAGTGCATACTTGATATTCTGCATGCATATACACACGAAGGGGCGCTTCTGCACACAGGCTGATTTGGGAGATCAGAAAATCTCTACCTTTGCCCACGAGGCAGAGGTGTCTAGACAGACCAAACCTAAGACTTTATGATTGTTAATCCGTCCTTTACCCACTTGACTATCATGCTCGTCAAAATGTGACTAAATCACAGATCACTTGCTAAGTCTCTGCCGATACGTGTATACATTCCGGTTTCATACGATCGCACACATGCTCCTTCGCTGATACGTTCATTTACTCCTGAGTGTGTGCATTTTTGAACAGACCTCCGATCAAAGCTAGATTACAGTTACTTTATGCCGACATATTTTGTTCACAGACTTTATTATACAAAGCGTCTCCGAAAGACCCCCTTGGGGTCAACCTCACTCTCCCTTTCTCATGTGTGTGTGTGTGTGTGTGTGTGTGTGTGTGTGTGTGTGTGTGTGTGTGTGTGTGTGTGTGTGTGTGTGTGTGTGTGTGTGTGTGTGTGCGCGCGCGCGCGCGTGCGTATGCGTGCGTGATTATAAGTGTGTTACCTCCCCTCTTCAAACTTGCTTCCCCTTTCTAAACCAGGGTCTTGTCACAAAGACCTTCCCATTTTGAATCGTGAATTTACGACTTCCCATTCGGCCAAAACGTTGACCCACATTTGTGGAAAAGGTCCACCAATCACCACCCAGGACACACACTAGTTGATCGTTGTGGGAAACAGAATGAAAACGAACAGGTAACCAGGCTCCCAGCCCCAAACTGTGAGTTTTATTTCACACAGAGCGATGAAAACTTGAGTTTTATGCTTGGTAGTGGACATAAACTTCAGGCGGTATGGAAATGAGACAGAAACTGACACTTTTAACTGCCTACACAAGTCTGATGCTGGAAATTAATGCAGCAAATACAGACATGGACGTCTTGCTCGTTTTTGATTAGAAATTTGATGGCTGATATTTGAAAGTGGGTATACGTTTTTGATTAGTTATTGGATGGCTGATATTTGAAAGTGGGTATACGTTTTTGATTAGTTATTGGATGGCTGATATTTGAAAGTGGGTATACGTTTTTGATTAGTTATTTGGATAGCTGATATTTGAAAGTGGGTATACGTTTTTGATTAGTTATTGGATGGCTGATATTTGAAAGTGGGTATACGTTTTTGATTAGTTATTGGATGGCTGATATTTGAAAGTGGCTAGACGTTTTTGATTAGTTATTTGGATGGCTGATATTTGAAAGTGGCTATACGTTTTTGATTAGTTATTGGATGGCTGATATTTGAAAGTGGGTATACGTTTTTGATTAGTTATTGGATGGCTGATATTTGAAAGTGGCTAGACGTTTTTGATTAGTTATTTGGATGGCTGATATTTGAAAGTGGCTATACGTTTTTGATTAGTTATTGGATGGCTGATATTTGAAAGTGGGTATACGTTTTTGATTAGTTATTGGATGTCTGACATTTGAAAGTGGCTATACGTTTTTGATTAGCTATTTGATGGCTGATATTTGAAAGTGACTATACATTTTTGATTAATTATTTGATGGCTGATATATGAAAGTGGCAATACGTTTTTGATTAGTTATTTGTGACCTGCCAGCACGAAATCTGTCTTAACTAACATTTTGGGCATTTTGAGATGTACATATCACTGGAAAGAGTACATTCTGTTCATTATTTTGGTACTTGAATAAAGCTTGTACTAATAAAAAAAAAAGTGTAGAAGTTATGTATGTTTAAAGTCACTAAAATGTATGACGGCCATTTTGAGAAAACTGCAAGGCAGAAAATGACAGGAAGAAAAGTTTTTGTGTGTTCTCCTACACGTTTTCCTTAAATTTCTTTATTTGGTGGCTTTGACCTAGTTTGTTTATAATTTTAGCTGTCATTATCTGAAAGGTGCACCAAAGAGCTTTCCGTCAGTATATTACATGTGCGGGTACTGTACAGGTTACGATTCATAATAAGAGACAAAAATAGGTACTTTTAGTAGGAAATTGCGTTCTTTCTGTTGCGATCAGTGCATTCAAATACCATTTTAAATTGATTAATAATATTTTTTCAAGAAAAAAAAAATTCTGTGGGGGATAGATTATAGTCTACAGAAATCAATTTTGAGAAAGTCAAAACACCCCAGACAGACCCTCAGTCACCTTTTCTGCTCCTAGTGCTGTTCGACTGACTGCGAGTTAAGACTGATTTTGTGGTGGGAGGTCACATTTAGATATCTGACATTTGAAAGTGACTATACGTTTTTGACTAGTTATTTGGATATCTGGCATTTGAAAGTGACTATACGTTTTTGACTAGTTATTTGGATATCTGGCATTTGAAAGTGACTATACGTTTTTGACTAGTTATTTGGATATCTGGCATTTGAAAGTGACTATACCTTTGATTAGTTATTTGGATATCTGGCATTTGAAAGTGACTATACCTTTGATTAGTTATTTGGATATCTGGCATTTGAAAGTGACTATACCTTTGATTAGTTATTTGGATATCTGGCATTTGAAAGTGACTATACCTGGAAGGCTGACATACTTTAATTATTCATAGCGACGCATGGATATGTACGATACAGACATGTGCCATACTCGTGTGTATATATACATGTATGGATATATATATATATATTTATGTAGATACACACACACACACACACACACACACACACACACACACACACACACACACACACACACACACACATATATATATATATATATATATATATATATATATATATATATATATATATATGGTGTACTCGTCTATATATGATATGAAAAAATGGAGGGAAGTATTTTCTCCTCGTACTAGATTTACACGTGACTCTCAAGAAAATGATTTATGACACCAAGGCACGCATAAAACTAACACCTCTGTACTGGCCATCAATTGCTTTTTTTAAAGCCCAGCCGACTGCGTAGAGATATATCAGGGCTATAACATAACATATGGGATACTTCCATAGGAAAAAAGGAAAGAAAATTAAGTACACATATCAATGCATTCGCACACATAATCCACGGAGATGCTCCTGGCACTGACCACTCCATCCAATTTACCACGCAGGTGGCTTATAAAACATACCTGAATACAAATTTAAACATAACTAAGGAAGCTAAAGCATATATATAAAACGGGCCTAAATTGCCTACTATTGCTTCCACATATTACATTTTCTTAGTGCCAAAAATTCACTTCTTATTGTTATTGTTATTTTAAAGCCCAGCCGACTGCGTAGAGCCATATCAGGGCTATAATCGTTTCAAAACATTAAAAAAATTAAGTACATATATCAATGCATTCACGCACACAATTCAAAGACACGTTCCCGGCGTTGACCACTCCGTCCAACCCATCTCACAAGGGATTAAAAAAACACACCTGAATACAAACTTAAGCGTAACTATGGACACCAAAACATATCTAAAAGCGGTCCTAAATGACCCAAAACTGACTCCGCACATCTCATCTCCCCAGAGCCAAAAATGCACTCAATACATGTACCCAACTATCAATCCTAAGAAAAAGCACGCAAGGCTTTATCGAACACATACAGGCGAATGGACAAGCCAGGCAGAAAATGATAGGAAGAAATGACAAAAAGCACAGGAACAAGGCAGAAACAAAGAAGCGACAGAAAAGATGAAATTTCCAGCACAGAATTTCCAGAAGGTGGGGATACCATTTATACTACAAGAACCCCCGCATCCCCACGGGGGAAAAATTCACTTAATACATGTACCCAAATATCAATCCTGAGAGAAAGTACGTAAGGCTTTTGTCGAACCCATACAGATGACTGGACCAGCATTGCAGAAAATGATAGGAAGAAATGACAAAAAGCAAAGGAGCAAGGCAGAAACAAAGAGAGTGACTGAAAAGAGGAAATTTCTAGCATTTCCAGAAGGTGGGGATACTGTTTATACTGAAATAGCCCCCAGCATCCCCATGGGGTGGGTGGGGTAAGGTAAGGGTGGCCATTAATCAAACCCCATATTAATGTAGTTATCTGTCTACACAGTAGGCTACAGTGATGCTCACATAAAGTAGTAATTATCCTTCCTTGAACTATATCAAAGCATCACTGTTGCCGATTTCACATAAACTACAATGAGTATATCAATTAACGATACATTCTATACTTAAATTGTTCTGAAAGCGAGCAAGTGCACAAACAGACACAGAGCAAAGTCCTCCTTTAAGGTCTGACTTCTCGCTTTTGACTTAAAGGTGTATGCTACTGCACACTCCGCATACTCCATCTTGGATGGGCGTGCATGTTGGGTGTTTTATGTTTCCAAAGATCAGTGTTATCATTATCATTACTGTTTAAAGCCCAGCCCACAGCGCGGAGCCATACAAAGATCAGTGTTATCATTATCATTACTGTTTAAAGCCCAGCCCACAGCGCGGAGCCATACAAAGATCAGTGTTATCATTATCATTACTGTTTAAAGCCCAGCCCACAGCGCGGAGCCATACAAAGATCAGTGTTATCATTATCATTACTGTTTAAAGCCCAGCCCACAGCGCGGAGCCATACAAAGATCAGTGTTATCATTATCATTACTGTTTAAAGCCCAGCCCACAGCGCGGAGCCATACAAATCAGTGTTATCATTATCATTACTGTTTAAAGCCCAGCCCACAGCGCGGAGCCATACAAAGATCAGTGTTATCATTATCATTACTGTTTAAAGCCCAGCCCACAGCGCGGAGCCATACAAAGATCAGTGTTATCATTATCATTACTGTTTAAAGCCCAGCCCACAGCGCGGAGCCATACAAAGATCAGTGTTATCATTATCATTACTGTTTAAAGCCCAGCCCACAGCGCGGAGCCATACAAAGATCAGTGTTATCATTATCATTACTGTTTAAAGCCCAGCCCACAGCGCGGAGCCATACAAAGATCAGTGTTATCATTATCATTACTGTTTAAAGCCCAGCCCACAGCGCGGAGCCATACAAAGGCTATAATCATCTCAACTCCTCTTTACGCCTGAAAAAAATTAAAAAACTGGAAAAGAAAATTAGGTACACAAATAAATGCATTTGTACACATAATCTAAGGATATGACCCTGACCTGACCACTCCGTCCAATTTATCACCAAGGGGTTTTGAAAAAACAAACTTGAGTACAAATATATGCGCATAAATAAGTACACTAAACATATATTAAACAAAACAAAAAAAATGCAATCAATAATGTACCCAATTTTCAATCACAGGAAAATGCGTCAAAGGTTTTAATGGAAAACATACAGGCAAATGGGCCACCAAGGCAGAAAATGATAGAAAGACACGATGGGAAGCAAAGGAGCATGGCAGAACGAACAGACTGACAGAAAAGAGGAAATTTCTAGCACAGAACGTCCAATGTCCAGAAGGTGGGGATACTATTTATACTGAAAGAGTCTCCGGCATCCTATCACGGGTATTCCATAAGTCAGCCACTGAGATGATTCACAGCATCTTTAACATGCACACTTGATATTCTGCATGCGCATACAAACGAAGACGAATTAAATAATGGCAGGTCGACATATGTTTACCTGGGAGATCGGAAAAATACCACCTTTTACCTCAGGTAGGTGTGTCCATGTGGATCGAATTCATGACCTCCCGACCGGTAATCCCACATTTACCCACTTGAAAACGCGCTCGTCGAAAATCTTTGTAAACTTTACCCAATCACAAACAGGTCACACCTGCTCAAGCGTGAGCAGTTCCGACATCTTAAGAGCGAACAACTCGAATCTGATCGAGAACTTGCCGTCAACGGATATCAAAACGGAAGCGATGACTTTTTGAATTCATTTTCTTATTACGTATAATGAAATCACAACCATTCACATGACCATGTGTTCATATTAAATTTGTTTGGCCAATCTACCGCGTTGATGTTGGTATACATACAGTATACCGCGCACATTTTGACGAAAGTACACAAATATCTCTGCAAGTACATTACACCCCGGCGCACGCGTATGCACGCACACGACAATACACATACCACTAGCACTAAACGATCCGAGTCCATCTTCCACCCAACCATCAGAGAAAAGATTATAAAACAAAAGGGAACGAAAATAAATGTTAAAAATAATCCCCAAACCAACTGACAGGCTTATCAAATTTTGATAAACCCGTGGACACAAGATCTGACGTCTCGAGTTCAATCCCAGACCGCACATTACTGGCCTGTTCGCTGCATCTTGACAGTGCATGAGGTTGTGCGCAGGCTCAAGGATTTTGACAGATAATTTGCTGGTTCAAGTTCATATTGCTTATAGCCCAGCCGACTACTAGAATCATACCAGGGCTAAAACCACGTCAAAAATGACAACCGGTTAGGATAAAAGACAACAGTTAAAAACCATGCTCACCGTTAACCTTGCAAGTCTAAAATGTCATTAAAGAAAATCATACTTGGACGTAAAATCATATCAGGTGAAATCTGTTGATCTCTTGTAAAAACTGGAAAACTAAATCAGGAGGAGCGTCTCGGAAGAGGGTTCTTCAAGGAGTCCACCGTCTAGAGCTTTTGTCTCACATCGTAAAAGTCCCAGCAGTCAAGGAGGAGGTGTCTGTGTACTTTCAATTTCACATCTGTGTAAGAAATCAAGCTGGCAGAGTCGGATGGAGCGCAAGTCCAATTGCCGGACTGCGATAAATCCCTCTTGCACGAAGTTCAAACTTTAAGGGGAACACAATGCTCAGGTCAACATGTGTCAGCAACCCTTCATATACCTCGATATCGTATTCCCCTTTACTTGAAATTCTGGATATGAAAATCTACTGTAAATTCGACAGAGGCAGTTGTACAGTGGGATTTTCCACGTTGGTTTGGGTTATTCCAGTCTCTGCCCATACTAAGTTCTATGGGTAGCCCATCCCCTCTCTCATTCTCTCTTTGTGTTTGCTTGTCTATCGTTTTATTCTACAAATCACCAGTTCAAGTTCATATCGCTTATAGTCCCGCCGATCACTTCAGCCCTATCAGGGCTAACACCACGTTAAAAACAATTCCACGTTACAGTTCAAGCACACGATTACCCTGTCGAGCCTTAATGCATTTAAAAATCAGTCACATACGTATGACAAAATAACATGAAATCTTTTGATCATTTGTACAAACTTGAAAACTGCACCTGGAGGAACATTTCTGATGAAGTTCTTTAAGATGTCTGCTGTATAGTGCTTATGTCTCACATCGTACAAGTCAAAGGATTGTTTACTAATCCTTTAATTCCCACACGCTATCCACCAACTGCAAAAACTTAAGTATTTGACTACCTCATCCTATCCACTAACTTCCTGCATGAAACTGGTGGACAGGGTGAGAGAATCAAAGGGATGCTTTTTTCTTTGCTAGCATGGTTGACAATGCAGGATGTTGGTGAACAGGGTGTGAAAGGGTTGATGCTGAGTGGCTTGTTGCATGGTATACATCATGGCGCTTTTTTATTTTCTAAAAGATATGAGTGAGTGTAGAACGTGTGAGCCGTGTGTAACCTGCATAGCACTGTCTCTTTCCTACAGTTGCCAAGAATAGAGGGGAGAATCTGTTTCAGGTCGGGGCAGATTTGGAAAAGCTTATCTGTTTGGTTGATCTAATCCTCCTGCCAGAGACTTTTCACATAAGTCTGTACTTCTGGTTTCAGATCTTTATAAGAGAAGAAAGGTTTAGACATATTTTCCGTAGTTTACCATTGGCACACATGGAAAATAGACCACACCTTACAACAGTGTGTCATTGCTGAAAATGACAAAGTTTCCGTTTCAGTTTCTCAAGATGACGTCTTCGCGCTCGGAACGAATTCCATATGCCCTAACGTCACAGGAGCCATGTGTATGCTGACCATGGCACAAGCCCTAAGCCTGCATATAAAACCCATGAACTGGCCAGGTCCTGAGGAAAATAACCCAGCATAACACTAATGGATATAACGTTGAAAAAGAAAGATCATTTATGTATCAGTTTAGTTTCAATGTTTCAGTACCCCCAATCAGTATCCACGTCTATCTATCTGATACCTATCTGATATTTATTACGCCTATACAGCACATCATCAGACATTTTCTATACCCTCCTCGTTCTTGTACTTTTTTCCCTAAAAAAAACCAACTATCTCAGCTCGTAAAAGATCCCACCCAATCCCTCTGTTTTTTCCTAAAGAAAATTAAACTAAGCTGATATCATTCCACCAGCAATCGTGACCAACACCTTTTCCTCAGTAACACATTTTATATTTACACAATTCATTCATTCACGGGCTAAACCCTACCCAACCCTTTATTATTTTGCTTACAGGCTGCGATGGGAACGGGAGACTTGAACACATGTGGCACACCCTAAGTTTTGACATTTCATTTCTGGCCCTGTATAAAATCTATTGACGGAATCCATTTCCCAGAGATAGATAGCCTTGTACTGGGTGGGGTGCTCCAACCATACCCTAAATGGAAAGTGAAAAGATACGGCCTCCTGTTCCTAGTAAACCATGACAAACATGGGCTTTGTACACCGGTGGGTAAGAAATGGGAGGGCCGCTGGGCTCGGCAAACTTTTTATCTTACACACACACACACACACACACACACACACACACACACACACACACACACAGAATCACAGACACACACATACGTATGCATGCACACACACACACGACACACACACAGACACACACACACACACACACACACACACACACACACACAGAGGCACACACACACACACACACACACACAGAGGCACTCGCACATACACACGCACGCAGACACAGACACACGCACGCACGCAGACACTCATGCACACACACACATACGCATATACACACACAGACACACACGCATGCGCGCGAGCACACACACACACACACACAGACAAGACACACAAGCACTGACACACAGCCAAAACAGACACAAACACCCTCCCCCCCCCCCCCCCACACACCAATAAAAAAAAATTCCAAACCTGGCTAACATGGGCTGTGGGTTGAATAAAGCATCGGCTTACGGGCAAAAACGGTTAAATTCTCATTTACAATGACTTACGGGCAAAACAGTTTTAACTCGTTTACAAAGCGATGTAATCCGAAGCACGTGCGCGCGCGCGCATACACTCGCGCTTGAGTGATGAAGTTTATCAGTCAGCGACTGCATAGTTTACTTCTTTTATGTATCCACTTGTACCACCATGGAGGTCGCGGGGAAAGAGAACTGCATGGTCTTAGGTGAAGAAATCCTGTCTGACATCCAAGGTCAAGCTATCAATGCATGTCTTCCTTGGTTTGCCTCTCGCTCCGGATATCTGTTGTACGCTTATTGAGCCAACCGGTGGGGCGACATTCCAGTCAGGTACCAGAAAAAAACACGAAAGAAGAATACGAACGCGTATTCAAGACAAGACAAGACAGGCGCAAATTTTCGGCCAACTGGCCTTTGTCAACCGAGACACAGCAGCGGGGAAGTTTCAGTCTTTTTCTCAAAATGTTTGTATCTGGTGTTTGTTTGTTGGTAATCTTACGCTTGACAAAGGCCAGTTGGCCGAAAATTTGTGCCTGTCTTGTCTTGTATTAAATACGCGTTCATATTCTTCTTTCGTGTTTTTTTTTCTGGTTCCTGTTTGTTTGAACACGGTCAGTCACACTTGTTTTGGATTCCAGTCAGGTGTTCAGACAAGTTAATTCCCTTTGATGAATGTGGTGGTAGACTGATGTTTTCATCATTTCTCTGATCTTGAGATATCTGAGACATGCACACTGGGTCCTGCAAATGTGATTCAGTATCCTGCACTTGTAAGAAAGTTAGGGAAAAAAGATGAAAGCAACGAGACATATGAATAAAATTGACGCCAGAATCCAAAGGCCAGTGCTATATCAACGTTCACACTCTCTAAAACACCGAAGCATCCGTAAAGAAAGAAAAGCTTTGTATCCACATTCTTACCAGTTCAAGACCTAACTGGATATTCAACAAATCCACTGTCAGAGACACACCTTGAGACACAAGATATCTCAGAAAAATAAACCAGTAGGCAAGACCGAAGGAAACACACTGGAAACGAAGGGATCAGAGAACAGTTGGAGCAGCACCTTCATTGATTAAATATTACTATTGCTGTTGTTATTTCTGCTTCTACTTCTTAAAAATAATTCTATTTGTATGGCAGACACAGTCCATGTCAAAGAATGCTTGTTGCATTCAAGTTCATATTGCTTACTGCCTTTCTTATATAATCGAAGAACAATAGATTCTGACCAGCTTTCAGAATAAATGCCATTGGCAAATACGGAATTGAAAAAAATTGAAAAAAAAAAGCTCTGACATAGGCTGTTTGTGCTATCTAATGGAATCATCATTGTTATGTACAATAATGATCAAGAAACTGATGATCGGATGTTACTTAAAATCGTTTTTTATTTTTTCTATTGATCAAACCATTAATAATTTCCCATCTGCTCAAGCAGCTTTATGATTTGTTTTTAAAATTCAGTAAAATTCCTTCATCGGAAATGGGACCAAAAAATATTGTAGGTTGTGATTTTTGGAAATGAAATAATGTGTCGGTCGGTCCACGAAAACTGCTAGTATTAATCCGTGGTAGCCAAAGAAATCAGAAGAAAAAAGACGCCTGTTCTGTTGTCCCAGATTCATCACACAAATGTCACAAAAACACCATGTCGAAGTTATGAGCCTGTGCACAATGCAGCGTTTTTTGTTTTTGTTTTTGAAGGGGGGGAGAGAGAGAGAGAGAGAGAGAGAGAGAGAGAGAGAGAGAGAAAAGACAGAGACAGGAGTGAAAGAGAAGAAGAAGAAGAAGAAGAAAGAAGAAGAAGAAGAAGAAGAAGAAGAGAGAGAGAGACTCCCATTGATATGAAAACAACCGATTTAAAAATAGATAAATCGCTTCATTTTCATAAGAGCCCTAACTTGACACTCTTTGCTCATACAAAAATAAAACCGCCGTCTATGTTCATCCACCCGATTATACCATCTATGCATGAAGGTCTACTCGCTCGAACGCCCAACACAAGGACGTAACATGATACTTGCATCGCAAGGAGGTGGTGTTTACAAATTTTACACCTGTTCTATTTTTACTCTCTGATACCCCCATACCCCACCCCTTCGTTCTCTGCACACCACCCACCTGGTGCGCTTCATGTGTTATAAAGGGAAAATATGTTATTTCATAGAAAAAGACTCTAATCTAAGACAGACAAGGCGCGTTTTCGTTGTTCGTATTCAGGAAGCCTTGTCACGTGGGGGTCAGGGCATTCGTCAGCTAAACGTCTGGTGGACGCACAGGCGTAGTAATAATCGACTTTCATTTACATATCTGTCGTCCTTCATTTACAGAAATCTTGCTTTTCATTCACAGAGATCTCGCATTTCGTCTTTCATTCACAAACACTTGGCTTTCCATTCACAATCATGCCTAAGAAATGCAGTGTTTCCGTCTGTGAATGCAGCACCTAACGCTGTTTTTGGTTGTGGAAGGTAAAGCAGCAAGGGAGAGGTTACACAGCTCAAAAGGTTCCCCAAGAGTTGTGAGGCTTTTGTCACCTCAATTCTCTACAATCATGTTACGATTATCAACTTTTATCTGTATGTTCGGTTGTCCCCAAAATAATCCACAGCACTACATGGATCAAGTCACATTCTTTGCTGAATATTTACTGTACGTGGTCAAAGTCTTAAGTTTGCCCCCAACGAAACTGTTTCGTCTTTGGACAATAGCAGTCGGCTGTGGATTCCTTGCACCCCCAATCGTGTGTCACGCCTGTTACTTGTATGCATCCCAATCTCCCCCCACCCCTGCTGTAGGTCAAAGAGTTTTATTCCAACAAACCATCAGAAACCAACTGTGACGATGTAATCGTAAACTGTCTGCAGTCAAAATGTGTTAACTCGGGCAGATTCACAGGTACTTGCTAAACACACGCACTTGCATACGACTGACACCCATACCAACATAACTGCAGCCTATATCGTACAATTTCAGTTCATGCTGTTTACAGCTCCGCTGACAGTTAAGTGTCATGCTGTCTGGAGCCCCGCCGACAGTTAAGTGTCATGCTGTCTAGAGCACCGCCGACAGTTAAGTGTCATGCTGTCTAGAGCACCGCCGACAGTTAAGTGTCATGCTGTCTAGAGCACCGCCGACAGTTAAGTGTCATGCTGTCTAGAGCACCGCCGACAGTTAAGTGTCATGCTGTCTAGAGCCCCGCCGACAGTTAAGTGTCATGCTGTCTAGAGCACCGCCGACAGTTAAGTGTCATGCTGTCTAGAGCCCCGCCGACAGTTAAGTGTCATGCTGTCTAGAGCCCCGCCGACAGTTAAGTGTCATGCTGTCTAGAGCACCGCCGACAGTTAAGTGTCATGCTGTCTAGAGCACCGCCGACAGTTAAGTGTCATGCTGTCTAGAGCACCGCCGACAGTTAAGTGTCATGCTGTCTAGAGCACCGCCGACAGTTAAGTGCCATAATAGGACTCTCACCATGCCACTAGCAAATGTCACAGGCTAAAAACTATCACATTTTTAAAATTACTTCAGTCAGTATCTTATGAGTTTTAAAACTATTCAGACTCAGTAAAAGATCCAACTAAAAACAGAACTTTATTTTGTAATGAAATCATATCAAATAAAAGAAACATATTTCTCTTAAGAAAATGTAAAAAAGATGTTTCAGGAAGAATATCACAAGGTAAAGTTTTCTGTACATCTGCTGTAAAATATGTCTATACTGTCATGTCACTGCCAACGATCACACAACAGGTGTTTGATACGGAGATTCATCACATGCCACGTAACAGTTTACCGTTTTTATACAGTGGTAGTAGCAGTAACACACCTCCGACAAAGCTAAAGGAATCTTGTGAACAGCTCGGTAGTGGGACGCCACAATGACTCTTCACAGAGTTATTGTTATTGTTGTTTAAAGCCCAGCCGACTGCGTAGAGCCATATCAGGGCTACAGCCGCTTTAAAACATACAAAACTTCAACAGGAAAATAAATGAAAAGAAAATTAAGTACACACATCAATGTATTCGCGCACGTAATCTAAGGACATGTCCCTGGCGTTGACCACTCCATCCAATTTATCGCACAGGGGATTTAAAAAACATACCTGAATACAAATTTAAGCACACCTAAGGTCACCAAAACATATGTAAAAACAGGCATAAGTTGCCTAAAATTGCTTCCGCATATCGCGCCTTCTAGAGCCAAAAATGCACTCAATATATGTACCCAGTTATCAATCCTAAGACTTTATCAAACACATACAGGTGAATGGACCAGCAAGACAGACAATGATAGGAAGAAATGACAGAAAGCAAAGGAGGAAATAAATAAAAATCAGAGTGACAGAAAAGACGAAGTTCCTAGCACAGAATTTCCAGAAGCTGGGAATTCTATTTATACTGAAAGAGCCCCCTGCCTCCCCACGGGGATCTGATCAATGACGACTATATGATCTACTGTATTGCAGCAATGTCTATGACGTGTGTTCACACCCCTTCAAATGGGGCTCTGACATTTTTGAATGAAATTCTGATTCCGATTCCGACCACTAAAAGGTATGGGAGAACAGTTTACCGTTTGTTTGTTTGTTTGTTTTACAATGGTAGTAGCAGTTACACACCTCCGACAAAGCTAAAGGAATCTTGTGTACAGTTCGGTAGTGCGACGCTACAATTACTCTTCACAGAGTTAAGAGAGAGGAAGGAAGGAAGGAAGAAAGGAAGAAGGAAGGAAAAAGGAAGGAAGGAAGGAAGGAAGGAAGAAGGAGGAAGGAAGGAAGGAAGGAAGGAAGGAAGGAAGAAAGAAGAAGCACTAGCATTTTTGTTAATGTTATCAGTTTCAGCTCAGCCGACATGTATAAGGCCCTGACAAGAACATAAACATAGTCCCCAAAACGCTAAAGCCAGTCGTATGGGACGTCAGGTGGTAAAGACCTCACTACTCTCGGGTCAGCTTTTTTGAGGGCGGGTTCCACTCCTCTCTCTCTCTCTCGCTGCTTCACCTTCCCTAACTTAGGAGTTCAGGTGTCCATTCACAGCCAGGTGGGCTGGAGACTGCGTACACATAAGTTTCTCGGTCGTGATTCCCACCTGATGCAGACAGAATGGAAGGCGAGGGCTCTACGTCTACGCCAGTCACTGCACTTCCAGAGATAAAAACAAACCAACCAACCAAACGAAACAAAACAAACAAACAAATAACAACAACCAAACAACCAAAAACAACAACAAAACAACAGCCAAAAACACCATCCCTCCCCTGATTGCATGGAGTAAACGAACAAAAGAACACACTGGCGACACACTTAGTCAAAAAACGCCCACCCTTTCAAACTCGGGGCAACACACATAATAAAACGAACAGAACACTTGGAAATGAAATAACAGCTTAATCATATTTGCAGTTTTGCATCTAAACGCAGATTAATGCCTTTGGCAATGATTCACGCTGACGGGCATATCCATGGGATTAAAAAGCAAACATTGCTTAATTCGGTTGGATGCCGAGTAGCTCGTCACAAAGTGGTAATACCATTGTGCTTTTTCATATATTAAAGGATATGAGTGAGTGTAGGGGAAATTTGAAATAATGGATCTGATTCGCCTTTTGCGTGTGAAGATGGATACGGGTTGCAAAAAGATGAATAACTTCCAGATTTTCTTCAAACTTGGTTTTAAATTGGGTTTGAAGACGCAGTTGAAAGCTGCGTTTCCTGGTTCAGTGAAGGTTTTTAAGTAGAACAGTCTACGGTTCAGAAAGGGAGGACTCCCCCGCCTCTGCGTGCAAACTGTATAAAGGGGTTGTTCTGAATGGTCAAAAACAGACGGCGCAGTATTTTCTCGGGAGAGCTTTCTGGCATGAGATTTCAAGATGCTGGATATAACTAAGGAAATTTATCTGATCAAAAATGACTCCCAGAAATTTGGCTTCATTGCTGGATTGATGGACTTTTCCAGATGAATTTCAGGTTATGAAAGTAGATACAATGAGTTTTGGTTGCAGAGAAAGTAAATCCGTTTGCCTCTATGTAGAGCTGGAGCTACCGCTCAACGCTTGCATAGATATTTCCGGCTGCATTCAATGAAAAATCATCCGCAAATTGGGAAAAGTCAAAGAACTGTTGCGCTGACTTGAAAAATATTGTTATTTTCAATACTAAACAGTGAAGGAGATAGAATGCTCCTTTGTGGTGCACCTACCTTCTGCTCGTGAATGTCAGTTTCAGTTCAGTTTCTCAAGACGACGTCTCCGCGCTCGGAATGAATTCCATATGCACTAACGTCACAGGTGCTACGTGTAAGGTGATCATTACACAAGCTTAAGCCTGTACATACATCCATGACCTGGCAAGGTCCTGAGGCCCTATCCAGACTATGTTCTATCTAGTCTATATTTTACACTGGTATTTTATCAGCCTTCCACTGGAATAATCTTGGTTACATGTAAATGATATGTGTATATCTGTGTATTGGAGCCCACAATGAGGAGGCTGGGGGCTCCAATACACAGATACACATGTCATTACATTATATCATATATACACATACTCTGCTTTAAAAAGAAAACAGTGGCAGGTGATCATGAAAACCAAGTTTGTGCATTTCTGATTTCCTGGTGGTATATCATATACTTTCTCTGGGTCAAAGAAGATGGCGACTACATGTTTCTTCAGAAAAGTATTATGGACTGTGGTTTAAGGCATATTAAAAGGTTCACTGTGGAGTGGTGCCTGCAGAAATTGCACTGTTCATTAACCAAAATGTCATCTGTCTCTGGTTTTCACAAGCTGTTAACCGTTTTTATCTACGAATTTGCAATAACTGGTTAGAGCTGTTGGGCGATGGTTGGAAGGATTGGACAGATCTTTTACCGGTTTAGGTACAAGGATGATCAAAGCTTTCCACCATAGGAAGGAAAGAGTCATGTCGTCCGTATGAGATTGTGTATTTTTTAAAAGGATTTCTAAGCAGTTTTCAGGAACATGCTACAGAAATTTGTCATTGATTTCATCCAGGCCAGGAGAAATATCACTACAGGTCAGAAGAACAGTTTTTAATTCGTTTGAGGTAAATGGGAAATTGTACTGCTTAGTTTTATCAGATGAGAAGTCACGGTAGGAAGCAATATTAAAACAGAATTTGGGTGTTTTTAAAGGTCTACATGGGGCTGTTCAAAAATGTGAAGAAATCTGAAACTGCTAAATCTGTATCTGCCTTTTACATGTGAGTACGGATACGGATCTCAATAGATGGAATAAACGTCGGATTTTCATCAAATTCGCTTTTAAAATTGGGGTTGAAGACACAGTTATAAGCTGGGATTTCCAATTCAGAGAACATTTTAAAGCAAAAATTTAAGGATAATTTCAGAGAGAGGGAGAGGTAGGAAGGGAGGGAGGGAAGGAGAGAGAGAGAGAGAGAGAGAGAGAGAGAGAGAGAGAGAGAGAGAGAGAGAGAGAGAGAGAGAGGATAACATTATCTGCAGAGCAGATAACATAACATTATTAACGAGAATGATCTAAAGAAGTACAAAATAACTTTACATTAAAAGGAGTTTATTAGATTGTCTTGACCATTTTGTTTTACACTTCGTGGATATGACTAGTTTATTGTTATATTCCGAAAGGTTCACTTGAAAGAAAGGCCAAGCCGTCAAGACCTCGCCGGTACACATCAAGTTAATGCGTTGGATTACGGCGTTTGCCATGATGAAAATGGGAGATGATGAAAGTCAATTCAGATTCAGGTTCATGTTGCTTACAGTCCAGCCGACTATTAGAGCCATATCAGGGCTAACACCACGTCAAAAACGACAACCAGGTTAAGATAAAATAAAAAGACAACAGTTAAAACCCATGCTCACTGTTAACCTTGTAAGCCTAAAATGCAAGTAACGAGAAAAAAAAAAAACAACCGAAAAACCCCCCCAACAAAAACCCATACTCATACGTAAAATCATATGATTTGAAATCTATTGAGCTCTTGTAAAAACTGGAAAACGCCATCGGTAAGGACGTCTCTGAGCAGGTTCTTTAAGGAGTCCGCCATGTAGGGCTTGTCTCACTCACATCGTACAAGTCCAGCATTCAAGAGAAAGGTGTGTCTGATGCTCAACAGCTTATCACATGGTATAAACCACGGCGCTTCTTCAGTTTTTAAAAGGTAGGAATGTGTGTAAGATGTGCGACCCGTGTTTACCTACACAACACTGTCCCTTTCTAACGGTTCCCTGTAGCAGATGGGAGAATATATTTTAGGTTGGGGCGGATCTGGAAAAGTTTGTTACCTATCTGATTATTCCAATACTCCTGCCAGAGATTTTTCACACAACTGTGTACTTTAGATTTCACATCTGTGTAAGGAATGAAGGGTTTAGACATTTTTTTCCTCTGTGGCATTCTTGGCCAGGCTGTCAACTTTTTCACTGCCTCCAATACCAACATGGTCAGGAATCCAGGCAAAAACAATCTGGCCAGGCAAAAACAATCTGGTAATCATCACTTGTAAGAGCAGAAAAAAAGTTAAAAGAACTTTAGAAGCTCTGGGCGACTCGTGTTTCGGCCTGTAAAGCAGAAAAGGAGTAAGAAAAAATGAGAAAATCTTTATGCTTGGATTGGAACCCATTTTTAGTACCAAAACCAGAACAGTCAGTTCGGCAGTATAGACGGAATTGTCAGATGGAAGATGTTTTGAGAATGAACGATTGGGAACAGTGGAACAAATGGCAGCAGCAGCAACACTTTCATCAAACTTTGATTAGTCTGTGAATATATTGTGGGACGACGGAAATTTCTGACACAGTGCGGCATAAAACGACTTACACGCCAGTAAACTGCTGCAATCTTTACAGAAGGAAACAAGATCAAAACAGACCATCGGTATTTTCAAGGTCTAAGGTAGGCTGTCTGAAAAGTTGGAGAAGTCTGAAACAACTGCTAAATCTCTATCTGCCTTTTCCATATGAGGACGGACACGGATTGATAAAGGAGGAGTAACTTTCGGACGTTAATTAGTCCAAAATAATCGACTCTTTCGATGAGGACCTTTAAAACACCATCTTACGCAGACTCTCCAGTGACATAGTAAGCAGTAAGAAGAACAGCAGAACCAGCCTGGGTCTGAAATGGATAAGACAATAACAACAGTCAGCCTGGGTCTGAAATGGATAAGACAATAAGAACACAAGAGTCAGCCTGGGTCTGAAATGGATAAGACAATAAGAACAACAGTCAGCCCGGGTCTGAAATGGATAAGACAATAAGAACAACAGAGTCAGCCTGGGTCTGAAATGGATAAGACAATAAGAACAACAGAGTCAGCCTGGGTCTGAAATGGATAAGACAATAAGAACAACAGTCAGCCTGGGTCTGAAATGGATAAGACAATAAGAACAACAGAGTCAGCCTGGGTCTGAAATGGATAAGACAATAAGAACAACAGTCAGCCTGGGTCTGAAATGGATAAGACAATAAGAACACAAGAGTCAGACTGGGTCTGAAATGGATAAGACAATAAAAACAACAGAGTCAGTCTGGGTCTGAAATGGATAAGACAATAAGAACACAAGAGTCAGACTGGGTCTGAAATGGATAAGACAATAAAAACAACAGAGTCAGTCTGGGTCTGAAATGGATAAGACAATAAGAACACAAGAGTCAGACTGGGTCTGAAATGGATAAGACAATAAGAACAACAGAGTCAGCCTGGGTTTGAAATGGATAAGACAGTAAGAACAACAGTCAGCCTGGGTCTGAAATAGATAAGACAATAAGAACACAAAAGTCAGACTGGATCTGAAATGGATAAGACAATAAGAACAGAGAGTCAGTCTGGGTCTGAAATGTATAAGACAATAAGAACAGTCAACATGGGTCTGAAATGTATAAGACAATAAGAACAGTAGAGTCAGCCTGGGTCTGAAATGGATAAGACAATAAGAACAGTAGAGTCAGACTGGGTCTGAAATGGATGAGACAATAAGAACAGTAGAGTCAGACTGGGTCTGAAATGGATGAGACAATAAGAACAACAGAGTCAGCCTGGGTCTGAAATGGACAAGACAATAAGAACACAAGAGTCAGACTGGGTCTGAAATGGATAAGACAATAAGAACAACAGTCAACATGGGTCTGAAATGTATAAGACAATAAGAACAACAGTCAGACTGGGTCTGAAATGTATAAGACAATAAGAACAAGAGTCAGCCTGGGTCTGAAATGGATAAGACAATAAGAACAACAGTCAGCCTGGGTCTGAAATGGATAAGACAATAAGAACAGTCAGCCTGGGTCTGAAATGGATAAGACAATAAGAACAAGTCAGCCTGGGTCTGAAATGTATAAGACAATAAGAACACAAGAGTCAGTCTGGGTCTGAAATGTATAAGACAATAAGAACAACAGTCAGCCTGGGTCTGAAATGGATAAGACAATAAGAACAAGTCAGCCTGGGTCTGAAATGGATAAGACAATAAGAACACAAGAGTCAGTCTGGGTCTGAAATGGATAAGACAATAAGACAACAGTCAACATGGGTCTGAAATGGATGAGACAGTAAGAACAACAGTCAGCCTGGGTCTGAAATGGATAAGACAATAAGAACACAAGAGTCAGCCTGGGTCTGAAATGGATAAGACAATAAGAACAACAGTCAGCCTGGGTCTGAAATGGATGAGACAATAAGAACAACAGTGTCAACCTGGGTCTGAAATGGATAAGACAATAAGAACAGTAGAGTCAGCCTGGGTCTGAAATGGATGAGACAGTAAGAACAACAGTGTCAACCTGGGTCTGAAATGGATAAGACAATAAGAACAGTAGAGTCAGCCTAGGTCTGAAATGGATGAGACAGTAAGAACAACAGTGTCAACCTGGGTCTGAAATGGATAAGACAATAAGAACAGTAGAGTCAGCCTGGGTCTGAAATGGATAAGACAATAAGAACAACAGAGTCAGCCTGGGTCTGAAATCAATCAGGCAATAACAAGAGCAACAGCAGAACCAACCTGGGTGTGTAATAAAAAAGGCTATAAGAACAGAAAATCCAGTGTAAGTCTCGAATGGATAAGGCAATAAGACCAACAGATCAGTCAGCCTCCTAAGTCAAAAATAGAGAAATCCGACAGTCTTGAAGAACATGGAAAGATCCAGTGATTTTGTCATCTGCCTTCACAGTATCTGTAGGCAGAAATTAATTACCTGAATGAATCGTTAAAGGGAGGAAGAGAAAGAGGCGGAGTAATGGTGGTGATCCATAACCTACAGTCATAGCTTTGATTATCTGGAACAGTAGAACATGAGATTAGCGCAAACAGTGACCTCTGGGATTTCTTCTGTCACACGCGCGCACGCACGCACGCACGCACGCACGCACGCACGCACGCACGCACGCACGCACGCACGCACGCACGCACGCACGCACGCACGCACGCACGCACGCACGCACGCACGCACGCACGCACGCACGCACACACACACACACACACACACACACACACACACACACAAAAATCTGAGGGACTCGAAAAACGATGCAGTATCGCTCTTCGTGCTTCGTGGATGACGTGCAGACTACAACTGTGTTCAGCACATTAACTACAGAAGGGGGGGGGGGGAATAAAAAGCAATGAAGACCACGCGTTAATGGGAGAACCGATTTATTTTGTGATTATTCAAGCTTTGTTTTGGACGTGAGGCTGAGCAGGCAGGACTTCGACAATGTACAAAAGGTTTATGTGACGGCTTAGAGCATTTGCCATAAACGAAATTATGGGCGAAGTGATAGGCCCATAACATAACATATCACAATCATTCGAGCGTGGTAATGCTCTCTCCTGAATGTGAACAGTCTCCGTTTTCAAGACCAGTTTGGGATCATTGAACTCGCACATTTTCGATCAACCATACCGAGAATATTTCAAATATTTTGACTGAATATGATAAATTGGTTTTAGCAAAAATCTTTAATGCATAAACCATCTCCATACATTATGGAGATGATTCATGTATCAAATATTTTTGCAAAAGCAATGTTATCCTTGGATAAAATATTGTCAACTTAATATATACCCGTGGTTGTGTTTTGACCAGTTCGTACTTTCGCTATGCACCATTTGGCTAAATATGACCCCAAACTCATTCTAGTGTACGAAATAACGACAATCTCCATGCCAATTAACCCTCTATGCCAAGACAAGGACACTGTAAGCCCCCTACGACACAGATGAAAACTATTTCTATTTTTTTGAAACATACAGAAGTATTTTCTTCTTACTGACTCTCGAAATACTGTCTTGTTGCTTCGGTAATTTTAACTTATTGCCTTGCTTCGGTATCAATTTGATTTGTAACAACATGAATTACGTTACCAACGTCTGTACAGACAACTTCTGTCAGTATTCAATCACCTGCAACTCGAGAGAACAACCGAGTCAAGCCATAGAAGACAAAGACCTAAGGTCAGTCCATACATGAGAAATATTTACAACAACGACTGCTTGTTGCTGCCTCGTTTCTCAAGAGCCCTAAGCGTTCAAGAAATGCAAGTGACAGAAGCCGATAGGTACAGCCACGACTATATACTGGTTTTACCGACATCTTCCATCCCCCGTGGGGATGCCAGGGTCTCTTTCAGTATAAATATTATCCCCCCACCTTCTGGAAATTCTCAGCTAGAAATTTCCTCTTTTCTGTTACTCTGTTTCTTTCTTCCTCCTTTGCTTTCTATCGTTTCTTCCTATCATTTTCTGCCTTGCCGGTCCATTCACCTGTATGTGTTATCAAAGTCTTAGTACTTTCTCTTAGGGGTGATAATTGGATATATGTATTAAGTGCATTTTTGGCTCCAATTTATCATACGCTTAATACATGTACCCAATTATCAATCATGGGAAAAGTACTAAAGACTTCATCGATCACATACAGGTGAATGGACCAGCAAGACAGGAAAGGACAGGAAGAAATGACAAAAAGCAAAAGAACAAGGCAGAAACAAAGAGAGTGACAAAAATGAAGAAAAGTTCTAGCACGGAATTTCCAGGTATTTCCAGATGGTGAGGATACTTTTTATACGAAAAGAGTCCCTGGCGTCCCCATGGGGGTGGGGGGGGTGGAGAGGTGGGGGGTGGGGGGGTGATATGGCTCTACGTATTCGGCTGGGCTTTAAACAAAAATAACAGTAACAGTAACAGTAATAGTATGTATGTATTGTATGTATGTATGTATGTATGTATATGTAATGTATGTATGTATATGTATGTATGAATGTGCATCGATATGTACTATGTACATACATAACATATATAATTTCTTGTATAATGTGAACTAATTGGATGTAAACCAAAAAAAAAAAAATCAATTATAAAAAATCTATATACATGCAAGATGTAAGCCATATTGGCTGTTCCCATTGACCGAGGTCATAAACATGCTTACAGAAATTTATTGAAAATTAAAAATAATAACTACAGAAAAAAACCCCCACTTCTGTGAGCAGATGGAGAAACATATATACTACTTTATGTAAGACTTACGTGAATATTAGCCTGAATCGTCTAGACCCCGTGAGGGCTCGTTAAGTTTATGTTTCGGCTTATGGCATTTGCCATTATTATTATGGGAGGCATGGTAAGCCCACAACGCATACGCAACCACCCGAGCGTGGTGAAGTTCTCCTGAAAGGAAAAAAGTAACATTGGATAAGAACAGTCTTGTTTCAACAGGTCGGGGTTACTGACTTCATAGATACCCATTTAACAATGCTGTTTGTTCTTTGCATTGCCACAAAATATCAATATCACTACCACATTTACATTTTCTCTCTCTCTCTCACTCCCTCTCTCTCTCTCTCTCTCTCTCTCACACACACACACACACACACACACACACACACACACACACACACACATATATATATATAATATATATATATATATGTACTCAAACACGCACGCACGCATACATACACACGGAGACGAAGACGAGTTCTGCAGAGAGAGAGAGAGAGAGAGAGAGGGAGAGGGAGAGAGAGAGAGAGAGAGGGAGAGGGAGAGGGAGAGGGAGAAGGAGAGAGAGAGAGAGAGAGAGAGAGAGAGAGAGAGAGAGAGAGAGAGAGAGAGGAGAGAGAGAGAGAGAGAGAGAGGAGAGAGAGAGAGAGGCGAAGATGAATTCGTAAAACATACTTTGTCGAGGCAAATTGTGAACTTGAAAATTAGTTCAATGTTGTATTGAATAACGCACCTCCTTGAAGTTTACCAGTGACATAAACCAAAGTCGTGCCACAATACATTTCACTGACGAAACGAAGCAGCAATATTCCTCAGACTTCATGAAATGAATTCCCATACGAAATCAAGCCAGTAAATAAACACACACACACAGTTCTCTCTCTATCTATCTATCTATATGCAGGTACACACACACACACACACACACACACACACACACACACACACACACACACACACACACACACACACACACACACACACACACACACACACAGATATATATATATATATATATATATATATATATAAACCAGAAGAACAAGAAAATCAATGTAAGCGCGTCTCCAACAAGACAAAACAAAACAAGCGCAAATTTTCGGCCAACTAGCCTTTGTCAAGCGCGAACGCACGGTCACAGACAAATCACAGACACCAAAGAATGGATAATAAAAACGGGACTAAAAACTTCCCTGCCGCCTCGTCCAGTGGGTAAGAGATGGAATGCCCATGTCATCATGAGCAGTAGTAAGAAAAGGGGAGAGGGGGAGGCAACTGTGATGTCAAAAGGGAAGTGAGATAAGTTCTGCAATTTTGAGAAGTGGCCATGCTATATCGGTATAGCCCTGTTCTGAAGAAGGCACAGGGCAAGAGCCAAGAGATAAGGGAGTAGATTGTGCCCGGTGCCAAGAATCTGGTAGGCGTGGGAACAGGAAGAGACATGAAACGGCATGTCTGAATTTTGTTACTCATGGTTTGTCGTTAAGACCATGTGGTTTGCGTGTTCCAAGTTTATTTATGAGGTGGGATTCTCTGTCTTTCCTGTCTATGGTGCTGTTATTGTGTAGAAGCCACAGACCTTTCACTCGGATGTCATTGATTGAGTGGTCGATTGGTTGAAGTGATTGGGGATAGTTTTATCCCTTTGGTGGCGGATATCAGCCAAGTGTTCTTTGAAACGTGTGTCAAGAGTGCGTCCAGTTTCACCAATATACAATTGGGAACATTTAGAGCAGCTGATCAAGTAGACAATGTTATAAGTTTGACAGTTGAAATGTTTTGTAATTCTCATATGAGATTTGGGGCCTTTGACTGTGGTGGCTGAGCACAAGAAAGGACAAGTCTTGCATTTAGGTTTGTTGCATGGAGAGGTTCCAGGAGGTTGGCTGACTGGTTTGCTGAGATTCGAATGCACCAGCAAGTCGCGGAGATTGGTGTCTCTCTTGTAGACGATCAAAGGGCGCTTGTCAAAGGTTTCACCTGTAGTGGGACTGGATCGCAAAATGTTCCAGTTGGACAAGATGATCCTTTTTATGAGGTGCACGGACGGGGGTGGTAAACTAGACTGAGGACTGGCCGATCCTCTGTGACAGCTTTGGGCTTTGAATGGAGGGCATTTGGCCGAGAGACAGAGCTGACTTTTTTCCGGGCTTCATTGATGACCTCGGGTGGGTAATGTCTGCGCAGGAAAAATCTAGTCATTTCAACTGCTTTGTCCTGAAAATTGTCTTCGTCTGAGCAGAGGCGTCGTAGTCTCAAGAACTGCGAGTAGGGAATGCTGTTTCTGGTGTTGGAAGTGTGAGATGATTGGTAGTCCAGGTAGGAATGTGAATCTGTAGGTTTGTAGTGGACTGTAGTGACTAGTTGTTCAGATTGAAGGGAAACTTCGATATCCAGGAAGCTTATGGATGTGTTTGAAATTTCATATGTGAACTTGATGGATGGGTGAAACGTTTGAACGTAGTGGATGAATTGTAAAAGTTGGTCATGATCGAGGGATGTCATGCCAATGCAATCGTCTATGTATCTTTTGTATAATTCAGGTTTGGGTTTCTTGTATTGTTGTAGGATATGTTCCTCCAAATATCCCATGAATAAGCAGGCATAGCTGGGGCCCATCTTAGTACCCATGGCGACTCCGCTAACTTGCCAGAACGTCTCATCTCCGAACGAAAATGTGTTCATGGTGAGAACCAGTTCGGCAAGTCGGACAAGGGTTGAAGTGGACAATGTTTGGTCACGTCGTTTGTCCAGAAAATGTTGGAGAGCTTTTAACCCGTCGGAGTGGGGTATGCTGGTGTACAGAGAGGTCACATCCAAAGTGAACAGGTATTGGGGTTTGAAGGTGTGGTCTTCATTTAATATTTGAATCAGATCCAATGTATGGTTAGTGTCTTTGATGAAGGTAGGCAAAGCCTGGACTATAGGTTGCAAAATGTGGTCAAGAAACTGAGAAATGTTTTCAGTGGGGCAGTTGCAAGCTGACACGATAGTACGGCCAGGATTGTTGGCTTTATGTATTTTGGGAAGTAAATAAAAAAGTGATTGGACTGGAAGTTGTTTGATGAGTAGTCTGGCAGTGGGGGGCAGCTGCTTAGAGGTTATGAGATTGTTGATAAGTTTGGATATCTTGGCATGATTGGTCATGTGGGCAGGTTGGTCCAACTTTTTGTAGAAGGCGTGATGGTGGAGTTGTTTCTGGGCTTCCTTGATATACAGATGTCTGTCCCAGACTACAATTGCACCCCCCTTGTCTGCTGTATATATATATAGGTGGATATTACACACACTCCCTTTGTTTACTATTTTTAGTTAGACCTATAGAAAACAACCAATACCCGAGCATCAAGAAGACAGCCGATACCCGAGCATCAAGAAGACAGCCGATACCCGAGCATCAAGAAGACAGCCGATACCCGAGCATCAAGAAGACAACCGATACCCAAGCATCAAGAAGACAACCGATACCCAAGCATCAAGAAGACAACCGATACCCAAGCATCAAGAAGACAACCGATACCCAAGCATCAAGAAGACAACCGATACCCAAGCATCAAGAAGACAACCGATACCCGAGCATCAAGAAGACAACCCATACCCGAGCATCAAGAAGACAACCAATACCCGAACATCAAGAAGACAACCGATACCCGAACATCAAGAAGACAACCGATACCCGAACATCAAGAAGACAACCGATACCCGAACATCAAGAAGACAACCGATACCCGAACATCACACGGACATGCCACTGAAGACAGACAAACGAATGGAAACAGCAGGTGTGCACGTTGCTTTGATTTCTTTGACGAAAATCATTAATTTAATGACGTATGAAGAGACAGCTCCTACTGTTCAACATCCATCTTAACTCTGCTCACTCGATTCAAACCATATTCTCAACTCCGTCACGCAAACGCCAAAGATTCAAATAAACGACCTTAGGTTCACATTACTGACATTTTTCATGAAACAGGTTCGTCATCAGATAATCGCTTTCAGTTTCAGTTTCTCAAGATGACGACGTCTCCGCGATCGGAACGAATTCCATGTACAGGTACATGTACACTAACGTCACGGGTACCCCGTGTATGGTGACCGTGGCACATGCCTTAAGTCTGCACATAAACCCATGAGCTGGCCAGGTCCTGAGGCTCTACCTAGACTATGTTTTACCTAGTCTGTATTTTATATACTGGTAATTTATCAGCCTTCCACTGGAATAATCTTGGTTACATGTAAATGACATGTGTATGTGCGTATCTTACCTTAAAAAATGGAACATATATATGTAAAGTAAAAGAATAAATAAAGGTCTGAATCACAACACAACTAGCTATTCTGTATAAACTCGTCTCACATGACAGAACCCCCATCCCTAGTCAATGCCCAAATGCTTAGCCGTCTATTAACTAGGTGAAGACACTATTTTCTTAATCATAGGTAAGTAAGTAAGTAAGCAAGCAAGCAAGCAATCAAGCAAGTGAGCAAGTAAGTGAATAAGAAGTAAGTAGGTGAATAAATGAATACAAATTAAAGGAGTATGTAGATAAATAAACACGTAGGAGATGAAAATAACAAATAACAGTAAACATGCATATATCCACACGCCCGCACACAGACATATATACATACATTCATACATACACAGCCATATCGACACAGTATGATGGTCGACAACAACAGCAGCAAAAACAACAACACCAGCAAAGAGGAGACACCCATATATACATATCATGACAAACTTACAGACAAATCTGGATAACAATCAAGAAACAGCCCACAAACACACACACAGACGATTTGGCAAATTTGCTTGTTCTTCAGTTGTCTCTTTTCCTCACTTTTTCTTTATCTCTGTTCCAGGAAAAGCCCAAATACTGTCCCCATTCCACGCTGTAAGAGTCTCTGCAGTGTTACTTTTGAGATGATACCAACGTTGGTCTGATTAATGATAGCGCTTGTTTTTCCTTTTATAGTGGATTTCCGGCCACTTCCTCTATCTATTCCTTTCTGGGTAAGACGTTTGATGGTATGATGACTCACATTTTGTTTATGATTTGAAGCGTGTAAGGACCTAAGACTTTCCCAGATGAAGAAATTTTGTTGTAGTCGCGTTGCTTGCAAGTTTATCGGCCCGTTCATTTCCCTTAATTCCAGCGTGTCCAGGGCAGTAGATCCACGTGAGACTTTGTAGGTTGATATTGTTCATTGCTTTGTGCCATTCTGGGGCCCCTACTCCATTTTGGACTTTTTGAAGTAGATTCATTGCGTCAGTCAGGATGAAAGGCTTGGCTTCCTTTCATTTTGTTATCCAATGAGGTAAGCCATTGTAATGCATGTGTGACTGCCTCAATTTCCATTGTCAGACTGGAGGTTGTGATGTCATATGTAGCGTTTTCTTCATGTTCGGTGTTTCCATTCTGTTCGACAGTGAAGCCCCATCCAGATTTGTTATTGGTGACTGAGCCATCCGTGTTTATGATTAATTATATCTTTGGGGCTGCAGCTTATTTGTCTCATGAGTAGCTGAATTTCTGCATTTGTTTTCCTTCTGGCCATTCGTGACAGTGTCTCCTCGAGTTTTAGGTATGGTAGTTTTGTACAGATTGTTACTGTTAATTTTGTTTAAAGCCTAGCCGACTACGTAGGGCCATATCAGGGCTATAACCTGTTTCAAATCATATACAATACTTCAACCGTAAAAAAAATAAAATAAAAAATAAAATGAAGCACACAAACCAATGCATTCGCGCACATAATCTAAGCAGATGCCGCTGGCGTTGACCACTCCGTCCAATTTATCACACAGGATATTTAAAGACATACTGAATTCAAATTTAAACATAAGGACACAAAAAGATATAAAAACAGGCCTATATTACCTTAAATTGCTTCCGCTTATCTCCTTTCTCTAGAGCCAGAACTGCATTTAATACATGTATCTAATTATCAATCCTAATCTTAAGCGGAAGTACGTAAGACTTAATCTTTATCGAACACATACAGGCAAATCGACCAGCAAGGCAGAAAATGATAGGAAGAAATGACAGAAAGCAAAAGAACAAGGCAGAAAGAAAGAGAGTGACAGAAAAGAGGAAATTTCTAGCACAGAATTTCCAAAAGGTAGGGATACTATTTTTACGAAAGAGGCCCCGGCATTCCCACGGATGGAAGCAGATCGAGATGGTGCAGAACTACAATGAAGTAAACCGCGAGACACAGCTCGGTGACATGCTTGAATATTCAGAGACCGTGCGGTTGAAGTCTTTTATCAGAACCAGTCCTTGTCAACAGAAATTACACCTGTCTGTGTGACTGCTTAGAAAAAGAAAAAAGTCGGATGGCCTATACTCACCTTTTTTTCATTCTAACGTGACTTATTCTTAAAATAGTCTGTTGGTTTGAATGAAGGACGTGGTTTTCATGAAGTCCACTTTTCTTGCCTGCAAGCTGTTTTTTTTTTTGTTTTTGTTTTTTCTCTCTCTCAGAGTTTCCCCATCTGGCCACTGCTCTTTTTCTTTTGTTTCGGAACAGTGGGCAAAACTGTACAATATGTTTTTGGAGACTGTTCTCTCCGGCATGGACATTCATCTGTTTGAGAAAGCCTGTTGGACACATAATTATGTTGCAGTAGAAGGCAGTGTCCAGATCCCAGACGGAGGACCGTGGCTTGTTGTTGCCGCTCAAGGTAAAAGGGATGGGATCATTCACAGCTTAATTCTCTGGAGTTACTGTTAGAAATTACTGGAATTTCACACGTGCTAAAGAGAAGCAGATATATATATATATATATATATATATATATATATATATATATAAGAGAGAGAGGAGAGAGAGAGAGAGGCAGAGAGAGAGAGAGAGAGAGAGAGAGAGAGAGAGGGGAGGGGTAGGGGGCTGCGTGCTAGAAGAAACGATGGGAGCGACTACAACTGTACATTATACGTCGTCCGGAAAAGCATACTGAGATATAATGCATAACTATTATCAAACCATCGGCGTACTCAGATTTTATTCTCTTTTTTCAAGCTCCAGATGTCATAAGAAACGAGAAGCATCCCTCTTGTTATTGTTATTGTTATTTTTGTTTAAAGCCCAGCTGTTTCAAAACATACACAGCACTGTAACAGGGGAAAAAGGGGAAAAAATGAAGTACATATATCAATGCATTCTTGTACATAATCTAAGGAGATGACCCTGGCGTTGACCAGTCCATCCAATTTATCACACAAGAGATTTAAAAAAACATACCTGAATACAAGTTTAAACATAACAAAGAACACTAAAACATATATCAAAAACGGGCCCAAATTATCTCAAATGACTCCCGCATATCTCATTTCCTTTAAGCCAAAAATGCACTTAATATATGTACCCAATTATCAATCCCAAGAGAAAGAACGTATGACTTTATCGAACACATACAGGTGAACGAACCAGCAAGGCAGAAAATGATAGGAAGAATTGACAGAAAGCAAAGGAACAAGTTAGAAACAAAAAGAGTGACAGAAAAGAGGAAGCACAGAATTTCTAGAAGGTGGAGATACTGTTTATACTGAAAGAACCCCCGGCATCCCTACTGGGGGAAGCATCCCTACTGACGGAATCGGAATTCAGACCAAACACAATTTGAACATGGTCAACCCATCAGATTATCACAGTCCGCAAGGTGGAAAATGTCTCAAGATTACATTTTCTGTCCAAAGTCTGTCAGGGACCTGTGTTAGACTTGTTATTAACTCTCGAACTGTGTCGAGCGACAAAGCCACACAACGGTTTCACTGTCTTGGTTCACCCAGACACATATATACAGATCTATAGGATATGCTCTGGTTCGTTCCACTCAAGTGCAGGCATAGGGCATTTCAACAAACGTGCTTACCGACTTTGCCACAGCGGTAATGACATGGTTTTTCAATGTCAGATTTATCTATCCATTTAGATGCCTTCCCTGATGATAGTGCGTTTCTTTAAGGTATGAATGTGGATCCGAACTTCAGTTTTCTGTGACATCTGACACGCATAATCTGGCTTTTCCTCCTTGCAGTCGAATCTGTATACTATTTTTGAATACAATCATACAATTTCACGTCACGGTCCGTCACACTTTGACATTAAAGAATTAGAGAATTAGAGAGAGAGAGAGAGAGAGAGAGAGAGAGAGAGAGAGAGAGAGAGAGAGAGAGACTATACAATCATTGGGGGTGGAGGTGGGATCGAGGGTTTACTGATTTTATGTATATTTAACATTAATGTTGTACAATCCCAAATAGCAAGAAACCATTCATGCTTGTCATATAGATTATTACCTTAATGGAACCACAACAATGCAGTTGTGCTTGCCATTACATCTGTTACCCTTCAATAATTGTTACCGCAATTTCATCATTCAACCGACTGATCATCCAGCCGACCAACTTATTAAATACTGGATAATTAATCATTCCAAATAAGCAACAGAAGAACCAATATCCCACCGTCCACATAATTAAATCATCGACATTTCGATGTTTAATTAATTAATACACTTCATTTATTAATAAGCTAGTCATCGAATTAGCTAATCAAATAACAATTATTCTACATTATCGTCCAGATTATCGACTGATCAAACAGTCAACTGATCAATCTATCATCAATTTGTCAATCAACCAGTCATCATCACCATCATCATGCGCCCTGCCGCATGGCGTCGGCAATCATGGCCCTCCATACTGATGCTGATCTTCACACAAGCAGTCACTCTTCTCTGTCTATGGGCTAGGCCTTGCAGTCTGTTGCCGTGCTGGTTTGGTGTCCGTATTTTCTTGAAAGTATCACTGCAAGGTCTGTTTATCTTTCTCTTTCACATCACCACCCTTCTACGCTCAATGTCTGGCCTTCGTTCATCTTGCACTACTTCACTGTAAAAACGTTCACCTGGTACAGCCGGTATGGTATTCTTGGATACGGGGTTATGATAAATGTCATCCTCTGAGTTTTCTGTCCTTCAGTGTCTCTACTAGTATGAAGTCTTGTCGGGGGAAAACTCTTCCACTCCCTGCATGCCCGTAGCGACGCTGACAGTCTTAGTACCGTGTATCATCCACAGTGCTGTACGGTGTCAAATCGGAATCACCTTCCCTGCGATCCTCATGGGACGTCCTGGTGTGTCTGTGTGGTTGACTTCTGTTGTGACTGTACTACTGGTGTGTGTCTGTGGGGTTGACTTCTGTTGTGTCTATACCATTGTTGTGTGTCTGTGGGGTTGACTTCTGTTGTGTCTGTACCATTGTTGTGTGTCTGTGGGGTTGACTTCTGTTGTGTCTATACCATTGTTGTGTGTCTGTGGGGTTGACTTCTGTTGTGTCTGTACCATTGTTGTGTGTCTGTGGGGTTGACTTTTGTTGTGACTGTGCCACTGTTGTGTCTGTGTGGTTGACTTCTGTTGTGTCTATACCATTGTTGTGTGTGGGGTTGACTTCTGTTGTGTCTGTACCATTGTTGTGTGTCTGTGGGGTTGACTTCTGTTGTGTCTGTACCATTGTTGTGTGTCTGTGGGGTTGACTTTTGTTGTGACTGTGCCACTGTTGTGTCTGTGTGGTTGACTTCTTTTGTGTCTGTACAACTGTTGTGTGTGGGGTTGACTTCTGTTGTGTCTGTACCATTGTTGTGTGTCTGTGGGGTTGACTTCTGTTGTGTCTGTACCATTGTTGTGTGTCTGTGGGGTTGACTTTTGTTGTGACTGTGCCACTGTTGTGTCTGTGTGGTTGACTTCTTTTGTGTCTGTACAACTGTTGTGTGTGGGGTTGACTTCTGTTGTGTCTGTACCATTGTTGTGTGTCTGTGGGGTTGACTTTTGTTGTGACTGTGCCACTGTTGTGTCTGTGGGGTTGACTTCTTTTGTGTCTGTACAACTGTTGTGTGTGGGGTTGACTTCTTTTGTGTCTGTACAACTGTTGTGTGTGGGGTTGACTTCTTTTGTGTCTGTACAACTGTTGTGTGTGTGGTTGACTTCTTTTGTGTCTGTACAACTGTTGTGTGTGGGGTTGACTTCTTTTGTGTCTGTACAACTGTTGTGTGTGGGGTTGACTTCTTTTGTGTCTGTACAACTGTTGTGTGTGGGGTTGACTTCTTTTGTGTCTGTACAACTGTTGTGTGTGGGGTTGACTTCTTTTGTGTCTGTACAACTGTTGTGTGTGGGGTTGACTTCTTTTGTGTCTGTACAACTGTTGTGTGTGGGGTTGACTTCTTTTGTGTCTGTACAACTGTTGTGTGTGTGGTTGACTTCTTTTGTGTCTGTACAACTGTTGTGTGTGGGGTTGACTTCTTTTGTGTCTGTACAACTGTTGTGTGTGGGGTTGACTTCTTTTGTGTCTGTACAACTGTTGTGTGTGGGGTTGACTTCTGTTGTGTCTGTACCATTGTTGTGTGTCTGTGGGGTTGACTTCTGTTGTGTCGGTACAACTGTTGTGTGTGGGGTTGACTTCTGTTGTGTCTGTACAACTGTTGTGTGTGGGGTTGACTTCTGTTGTGTCTGTACAACTGTTGTGTGTGGGGTTGACTTCTGTTGTGTCTGTACCATTGTTGTGTGTCTGTGGGGTTGACTTCTGTTGTGTCTGTACAACTGTTGTGTGTGGGGTTGACTTCTTTTGTGTCTGTACAACTGTTGTGTGTGGGGTTGACTTCTGTTGTGTCTGTACAACTGTTGTGTGTGGGGTTGACTTGTGTTGTGTCTGTACCATTGTTGTGTGTCTGTGGGGTTGACTTCTGTTGTGTCGGTACAACTGTTGTGTGTGGGGTTGACTTCTGTTGTGTCGGTACAACTGTTGTGTGTGGGGTTGACTTCTTTGTGTCGGTACAACTGTTGTGTGTGGGGTTGACTTCTGTTGTGTCTGTACAACTGTTGTGTGTGGGGTTGACTTCTGTTGTGTCTGTTGTGTCCTTTAGTTTATGTACCTTGCTCAAGATGTCTGTGATGCTACTGTTAAAACTTCTCAACTTCTCATCGACGCTATTCTTTATTCCATTCGAGTGTAACTGCTGTTCATGTTGCATTTGAGTAAACTGCCGGTCCATGAACTGTTATTGTTATTGCTGTTTAAAGCCCAGCCGACTGCGTAGAATCTTCAACAGGGTAAAAAGAAAGAAAAGAAAATTTAGTACACATAAAATATCAATGCATTCGCGCACATAATTTATGGACATACCCCGGCGTTGATCACTCCGTCCAATTTATCGCACAGGGCATTCCAAAAAACAAAACAAAGAACAACAACAACAAAAAACCCCACCTGAATAGAAATTTAAGCATACCTAAGGTCACCAAAACATGTAAAACGGGCATAAATTACTTAAAATTGCTTCCGCATATCTCACCTCCCTAGAGCCAAAAATACACTCAATATATGTACCCAGTCATGAATCCTAAGAGAAAGTACGTAAGACTTTATCGAACACATACATACAGGCGAATGGACCATTAAGGCAGAAAATGATACGAAGAAATGACAGAAAGCAAAGGGCAAGGCAGAAACAAAGAGAGTGACAGAAAAGAGGAAATTTCTAGTACATAATTTCCAGAAGGTGGGGATACTATTTATACGGACAAAGCCCCCGGCATCCCCACGGGGAAGGTCCATGAACTGAATAATGATGGCATTATAATGGGACATATCATGAAGTGTCATTTTCATACGTTTAATTATTTAATCATTTTTCGTTTTTGGCAGGCGCATGTCCTAACTGCATAACAGTCAATACCAGAGTCTATGGTCTGTACAGCGCACGCGCATATTGCACAATTATCTTCTTAATCAGTAAGCATGTCCGCTTGTTCTGTAAACACAAATCATAAAACACTGATGTTGCGTGCGCTAACTCCTCCCACTACACGGTATTATACGAGCGAATGATCACAAGCAGTCCATGACACATTCCATCAGTCGTATTTACTTTATATTGTCCTTGGACAAAGGAACAGCTGTTCCTTAAGGAAGCTATTGATGCCATCTGCCCTTCCCTTTCCCACAACTGATGGACAGCCAGGTTTTTTTTAAATGCAACAGGGACCACTGCATAATTTGTGACAATCACGTTGTACAAACCACATCTTTCACAAGCTCAGTCACCTTGGAAACTTTTACCATCCGATCCAACATGTGCTGTGAAACCACCAACCTAGTATATCTCCTATTTTGTGTCAAGTGCGCCAAATCCCAATACATTGGTGAAACAAAAAACTCCCTCAAACAAAGGTTCTATCACCACCGTTCTAATATCAACCGCAACACTGGTTCCCTGGTGACCCAACACTTTAATTCACCGGACCACTCCGTCTCTGATCTCCGATGTATCGCCATAGAAAAACAATATTCCAGTTCCCGCACTCAACGTCTAAACAGAGAACATTTTTGGATAACGAAGATGAAAACAGTCTCTCCAAATGGCTTTAATACCATCCATCCTAAATTCTAATGTGGTCGATGTGATTTTTGCGGCGTGGTTGACCTCTTTGTTGTCAGTTTGCCTGTACTTTGAAGCCCACTGTTTGTTGCCTTGTGTACATATATATGTGCATGTAAAGATGTGGGGTGGGGGGTGGGGTGAGAAGTAAATGTAGTATATATCTTTTTCTGAATGTACAGATGCCTACACAGGTATACAGGGAGTGTAAATTACTGTACGGAATATATCTCAACTTGCTGCGCCTTACAGGCACGTACAGCTCGGCTCTCCTGCACTTGCCTGTATTATGTATGCATGTGCGTACGTATGTATGTATGTATGTATGTATGTATGTATGTATGTATGTATGTATGTATGTATGTATGTATACGCTTAGATTTATGTATGTATGTATGTGTGCATGTATACGCTCATATGTATGTAGGTATGTATGCATGTATACGCTCAGCGCTTAGATTTGATTTTATCAAGATTTTGCGCTATATAAATAAAATATATTATTATTATTATTATTTTTCTGTGTTTGACTTCGAGTTGTGAAAGTATTTTGTGCATGAAGTTTTTCAATATGGACTGGATTATGTTCCCATTGTGTTTACCGAACCATCTTCGCTGTCTCTGGTATGTCTTCCTTGTTTGTTTTTCAATTGAACTCGCTCACCGTCAGCCGCCATTTTGCCTGTGTTCACCCGCGAACAACACGCCAGTCCCCTTCAGCCGTGTCACAACAACACAACCGGCCTTTCTCCGATAAGACAGTATTCCCGATCCGAACTACTGGCAATCCCACCTTCACCAGCCCTCGATCCCGGTGTTGTTGATAGTTTACGCAGTTGTGGCATTGGTGTCCGACTGCCGAAGAAGAGAATACACCGGGGTGAAAGAAGAAAACAGCGTTCTATCGAAGTTTTGGTCACGCCTCCGCCGACTGCACACTAATGTTTTGCTAGCTGTGCATGATCGCCCTACTGGCCCAGACTTCAGAAACCTCCTCTCCATCCCCCTATCTCCTGTCATTAAACTGTCAACGCCGAGTGACATCTTACGTGTTGCTACCTTTAACGCGCAGTCCGTGCAGCTCAATGCAGAGAAGAGAGCCGAGATCGCCACCTTCATTGCCGACAACGATGTTGACATTCTGTTTGTGACAGAAACTTGGCTTCGTCAACACGGTGACGAAGCGAGATGTCTCGACCTGGCACCGACTGGCTACACAGCTCTCTCTCTTTCCCCGTTCTTCCCGCGGAGGACGCATCGCCGTCGTCCATAAAGACTGCCTAGCCAAACGACTGACCACCGCCACTACCTTCCCCTTCCAGCACCCATCCTTCGAAGCCGTCCGCCTTTCCCTCTCGTTGCCAATGAACTGTTTGCATTTTGTCTGTGTTTACAGACCCCCGCCTAGCCGAAAAAACAAATTGACTGTTGCAATGTTTTTGAATGACTTTCCTTTATTGCTTGATTTTTGTAATACCTTGTCAGGCAGTTCTTTTATTATTGGTGATGTCAATGTTCATTTTGATTCTGATTCTGATCCAACCACTGTACAAATCAAAAGTTATCTTGACATGTTTAGTTTCTCTCAAGCCGTCTCTGAGCCAACACAAAAGCATGGCCACATTCTTGATTGGGTAGTGTTTCGGCCTACCGACAACATTTTACGCTCCACGCACGTCACCCATTCACTGTCGTCCGATCACTACTGTGTTGTGGCTGAACTGTCTGTCACTGTGCCGTCTGATCCCGTAGAGTACTCTGAGTCGCGCAACGTTCGTGCGATCGACAGCGTTTCATTCAGTTCCGACCTTCGCATTCTCGTGACCCCTGACCTTTGCCCCTCTGTTGACCACTTGAGCTCTGCCCTCGTGTCTGTGTTTGACAAACACGCACCACTACGTCGTCGCAAGATGCGCACCAGTCGCCTTGAGCCTTGGTTTGCCGCGGTTAAAGACGACCTTGAGGCAGCGAAAAAGCACAGACGCTGGGCTGAGCGCAGATGGCTCAAAAACCCTATTACGATCACTAAACATATTTTCAACACAGCAAAAAAGGCAGTTTCAAAAATTATTCTAAAGGCTAAATCTCTCTTCTATCTAAACGAAATCGCCTCCGCTACAAGCCAAAGAAAATTGTTCAATGTCTGTGACAGATTGCTAGGCCGCAACAAAAAATCTCTACTTCCCAACACATACCCTTTAAATGACCTACCTTCAGTGTTTAATAAGTATTTCCTCGACAAAGTAAAAAACATCAGAAAAGAATTAGATCAGGCCACGTTGTCCCCTTTGGTAAAAAGACCTACCTCCACCAGCCCCACTTCAACTTTCTGCATGTTTAACCCTGTTACTGAGTCTGAACTTAAAACCATCATTCTCAAATCAAAACCCACTTCATGTTCCCTCGATCCCATTCCTACTCCCTCTGTTTCTCCAGTTTCTTGATGATCTGCTCCCAACTCTCACTGTAATCATCAACTCCTCTCTTTCTTCCGGTATATTTCCATCAAGTCTTAAAATAGCTGTTGTAAAACCTCTCCTCAAGAAACAATCCTTGGACCCAAACAACTTGAAAAATTACAGACCGGTTTCTAACCTATCATTCTTTTCCAAAATTCTTGAAAAAGTCGTTCTCCAACAATTACTTACATATCTTAATGACTACGACCTCTTCTCTCCTTCTCAGTCTGCTTATCGTCCTCATCACAGTACTGAAACTGCGCTCCTCAAAATTTCTAATGACATCCTTTTAGCTCTTGACTCTGGAAACGTCTCTCTACTAACTTTACTGGACCTCTCAGCTGCTTTTGATACAATAGACCATACCATTTTGCTTAACAGACTCCAATACAGTTACGGCATTTCTCACACCGCTCTTTCCTGGTTCCGTTCATACCTCACAGAAAGAACACAATCAGTCTTTGTCAATAACCTCAACTCTACATCTGAAGAACTATTGTACGGGGTCCCACAGGGATCTGTGTTGGGCCCCGTGCTCTTTGTCCTTTATACACAACCACTTGCGGCCTGATACAGTCTCACTCTCCTGAACATCAATCATTTGCAGATGACACTCAACTTGAATTCTCTACTCCTCCCGAGAACATAAACCCAGCCATTTCCTCTCTCGAACTTTGTATCACCGACATACGAATCTGGATGCTCGAAAACAAGCTAAAACTAAATGACGAGAAAACTGAAGCTGTCCTCTGTTCTTCCTCTTTTAAGTCTCTGCCGTCTACCATTCCTACATCTCTTACCGTTGGATCAACAGATATTCCCTTTTCCTCTACCGCACGAAATCTTGGCTTCCACTTCAGCAAAGACATGAGTATCTCAACACATGTACAGACAGTCTGCCGCAAAGCATACATTGACCTTAGACGCATTAGTTATATTCGCCACTTACTTTCAGAAGACGCTACCAAAACATTTCTTTCTGCCTTTGTTCTCTCCAAATTAGACTACTGTAACTCCCTCTTTTCTGGCTGTCCTCAAAATCAATTAAACAAACTTCAAAAAGTACAAAACTCTGCCGCTAAACTTGTTTCTCGTTCCCGCAAGCATGATCATGTCACACCTATTCTCAAATCCCTTCACTGGTTGCCTGTTCAAGCTCGCATTGACTATAAGCTTGCCTCACTATGCCACTCTTTTTTCTCTGGTCTCTCTCCTCGCTACCTGGCTGATCTTCTCTCTGTGTACACTCCTTCTAGAAATCTCCGCTCCATTGCTGATACCAGATTGCTCCGTGTTCCACGCATGCGCACAAAAACATTTGGACATCGCTCTTTCTCCTTCGCAGCCCCCACTATCTGGAACTCTCTTCCCTTTGAAATCCGACACCTAAAATCGACCTTCTTTCAAAACAGCTCTAAAAACTCACCTCTTTCAAAAATATTATCAGTAAGTTCAACCGCATTTCCCCCCAGCCTAATAGTAGAAAAGGTGTGTTAGTGTGTGTGTATGTTATAGTAGGTAGGTGGGTGGGGGTGGGTGATATAGAGCCCAATGTGCCTCACAGTACTTTGGGGTATAGCCGTGGGGTTGTGGGGTGCATTGGACTTGCGTGAGAATCCGTGTATGATTGTAGCGTATGTAGTATTTTTATGGATTTATTCTATTACTTGTATTGTGTATTTAGTGTATGTACGTGAGGTCCGAGAGATTGAAATATTGTGAGTGAATGATTGTAAAGCGTCATAAGCTCCGCCGTAGGCAGAGATGTGCGCTTATAAATGGTCTCTTATTATTATTATTATTATTAATGTATGGCACAGACTATTAATCTTAATTCTTACGTTTTTTTAAACTGATAATTTTGGGTCTTAATTCGATTGTTTTTACTATATCATATCATTTTATTTGATTCATTGGGAGTTGTTGGTTTTTGTTGTTGTTTTTTTAAATTTTTTTAAAATTTATTTATTTATTTATTTATTTTTTTATTATTATTACCCGGGCAGGTATACGTGCATTGATGTCATTGTTCAGGGACCTGTGTTTGAGAATGTGTGTGTAATGGTATGAACGTGCGCGTGTGTGAGTGTGTACGTGCAGGTATGGGTGGGTGTGTGTGTGAGTGTGTGCGCAAGTGTGTTTGTGTGTGTGTGTGTGTGTGTGTGTGTGTGTGTGTGTGTGTGTGTGTGTGTGAGTGATGTGTTGTGTGTGTGTGTGTGTGTGTGTGTGTGTGTGTGAGTGTGAGTGTGAATAGGGGCGACTATATGTTTGTGTGTACATTCATGCCCCACGTGATTTTATGCCATGTTTTAAAGGAAGTGAGATGAATTCTCTAATGTAGATGAGAACATACGATTTTGTCATTTTACCCTGAGGAAGGCCAAGGGCCGAAATATAGGAGAAAATACTCAATGCCTTTGTTGTTTGTCTTGTAAATTTGAAGTGTATATATATATATATAATGTGTTGTGTGTGTGTGTGTGTGTGTGTGTATATACATATACATATGTGTGTGTCCTTCTCTGGGTCATGTAAATTATCACAGACATTAAATACAGCCAATCCCTAACCGTTACATCCAATCAAATATTGTATGTCAATGCACAGATACACATCAGTACAATTCATGCCCAAAACCAAATCACTTCAGTATACAGAGAGAGAGAGAGAGAGAGAGAGAGAGAGAGAGAGAGAGAGAGAGAGAGAGAGAGAGAGAGAGAGAGAGAGAGAGAGAGAGAGAGAGAGAGAGAGAGAGAGAGAGAGAACAGACCTCAGACATTTTACTCGAAAAGGACATACACCCCCCACTGCATGGGAGCTTAATAATAATAATTACAATATTTATATAGCGCAAAATCTTGATAAAATCAAATCTAAGCGCTGAAACAGACACACACACACACACGCACGCACACACACGCACGCACGCACACACACGCACGCACGCACACACACACACGCACACGGCTATAAATGGGGAGAAAGAATAAAAGCAATGGAAAATTATAGAGAGCATATATACAAGTCATCTATACACACCTCCACGTTTATACTTATGTTTCAACTTAACTCCCATTATTTTCTGCAGATACTAAGAAATAATACAACAAAACTTCTACAAAACGTTTCGAAAATAATTAATTCATTACAAAAATATCTGCATAGTGAAGATGGTCTAGCTATAGTAGTGATATTTTTTTCTTCTTTTTTTTTTTCAGCCCATTACATTGGTTACTTATTGCTGGGCTGTTGGTTATCATGTCTGGACTTGGTAAAAACTATATCCAAGACAGCTAATAAAAACATTCTGACCCGTTCTGTTTACACACACAACTCTCTCTCTCTCTCTCTCTCGTTGCAACAAATCAACCTCCTGCATACTATTTTTCAAATCAATATCCTTTTTGCTAAAAAGATGACAGAAAATCTACTTCCTTTATTTCTGCATTTTCATTTTTTAAATAAATATTTTTTTTACACAATATTAAATATGCATTAAAAGAATTATACATAAACAGCACTAAGGCCTTTAAAATGCTTTCACTTTCTAAGAATGTCATGTTCAAAATTTAAATCATAGTAACCTTTTCAGTCTAACAGCTACAAGTTCTGAAAACATTTAAGAAACATAGAAACTAATATCTTGAATAATTGTTTCCAAGTGATAACAATATCAACAACAAATCAGAAACACCAAACAAGCACAGACACTAAAAAATCCAACCATTTACTGTTCCCAACACATGTATTAGCCACTAAAATGTACCCGTATCCAATAAAAAATACAAGTTCCCCCACAATGAAAATACAACAAAGTTATATCTACAACATTTCACAAATGTAGAAAGGGTGAGCAAATATGTAATGAAAACATTTATCTTGCAGCAATCCACAACACACAAAGACACACAGAAACAATATCCCCAACAGTTTAATGAAACATATTTTACGCCCGTATAACCCTTTGACTCCCCCACCCTGTCCACCAGCATACCGCACTGTCAACCATGTTAGCAAAGCAAAGACAGCCCCTTGATTCCCTCACTCTATCTACCAGCTTCCCACAGGAAGCTGGTGGATAGGGTGAGGGAGTTAAAGGGTTAATTTTTTGTAGTTGGTGGATATGGAGAGGGTGTCAAAGGGTTAAAAACAATCACATAAGAAAATCTCCCCAATTCTGATAATAAACTGAATGGCATAAAGTCACAACAGCAGCTTGCTTGGGGTCATCACTTTCATTATTAACAAAAATTGATTAAACTATAAAATAATACAAATAACATTAATGATGATCAATGAAAGCAACAATTATTTCAATGAGCATTAACAAAAGGTCAAATTAATCAGGTAAGATGACTCACGGCGCCGCGAACAGTTTCAACACATAAGTTACCACTCTCCCTTTCTCTCTCTCTCTCTCTCTCTCTCTCACACAACACACACACACACACATATAGACTCAAACACACACACACACAGACATAGAAATGCAAACACACACACACACACAGACACACACACACACACAGACACACAGAGACACACACACACAGAGACATACACACACAGACACACAAACAGACACACACACAGACATACCCACACACACACACAGACATACACACACAGAGACAGACTCAAACACATACAACAAACACAGACACACACACAAACACAGACATACACACATAGACTCAAACACACACACACACTCTCTCTCAAAGACACACACAATCTATACAGTACAATGTATCTGTACACAGCAACCCAGCCCTGTGGTGAGAAGAACACTTCACAACTTATCATGAATGAATACAGAGTCGACTTGTTCTATGTGATTCTTTCACTTGTGCTTTGTAGTTACAAAACACATCATCAGAGCATCAAATCTGTTAGTGATTTACAATTCAAATTCACACTGTTAACACCCTTTGCATACATTACAAAGGTAAAGCTTACATTACAGAACAAGATTAACAACTGATAAAATAACAAATTACATATTAGTATGACATGGCGATTTCCTTTACCTTAAACACTTTGTTGAAACAAACCAAAATCCTTTACACAGTCATAACGAGTTGAACTGAATTATAAACATACCTTAAATTATTTTTGGTGACATTCTCTCTTTCAAGCACTGACATTTGCAAGAGTGAGAGAGAGAGAGAGAGAGAGAGAGAGAGAGAGAGAGAGAGAGAGAGAGAGAGAGAATTTTTATACAGATCGCCATATTCATAACATCAAGTAATCTCAAGTTCATATTACTAAAAGCCCAGCCGATCATTAGAGCCATATCAGGGCTAACACCATGTTAAAACAACTTCCAAGTACTGAGGAAAGAAAAAAGCTAAAAACCAAACTCACGGTTATCTTTTCCTGTAAAAAACATTTAAAAATCTGTTCAATGCACGATATTAAAGATGAGATCTTTATGATACAAGATACAAGATTTTATTGAGCCCAGAACATCACAATGGGAAATTGTTTTGGCATTCGCATTAAAATATATACAGGAACAAGAACGCATAAACAAATGTACACACATGCTCTTACTCTCTCTCACTCTCTCTTTCACCCCTCTCTCTCTCCCCCTCATCTCTCTCCCCCCTCCCTCTTTGTCGAACACAATATCAAAGATTATGACTAATTCTAAAAATGTACGGTTAAAAAAGCATTATCATAAGAGTCAGATGCCTTTATATTGGCGTCCTAGGTTTAAAACATTTTGAAATTCTATGTCCCGACGATGGATCTAAAGTTCTATGTATCTTTTTTTTTTCTCGGAAAAAATTTTAACGAACACATATATACGTTGATCCTTATAAAACGCCCTCTGACGGAATGTAATCGGGCTTACTAGCAAAAAATATAAAAGAACGTGCTGTTGTTTGATACCAGATCGAATGTCAGTCGCCGAACATTGTAACTGGCAATTTCAAGTGCTTCAGGGTTTTGTTCAGTGCGAAGTTGAATATCAATCATGACCGCGACGGCCTTTGTACAATGCAAATCGCTCCTGTTATGAGTGGATCCCTAGCCTTAAATACACCAGGTCAATATCCGTTCATGAACAGTCGCAGGATCTGTGCGGACACATTCAAACATGCAACACCCCACCCCCCCTCCCAACAACACATGTACATGCGCAAACACACACACATCTTTATCGCTCTCTCTCTCTCTGGGTGAAAGACAGACTGGAATGTCTCAGGGATGGAGTAACGATGTGATTTGAGGATACTGGATTGAAATTCGATCTAATTCATGTTGCTGGAATCTTCCTAGAGCCAAAAATGCATTTAATACATGTACCCAACTGTCAATCCTGAGAAAAAGTACATAGGACTTTATCGAACACATACAGGTGAATGGACCAGCAAGGCAGAAAATGGTAGGAAGAAATGACAGAAAGCAAAGGAACGTGGCAGAAAGAGAGTGACAGAAATGAGGAAATTTCTAGCACAGACTTCCTAGAAGGTGGGTATAATATTTATACTGAAAGAGCTCCTGGCATCCCCACGGGGGACAGGGATCCTGTGAGGCTCAAGACTGTGCAGGTTGTGGAGCTTAAGTGTCCGCAGGCGACACATATGGTGGGCTGATGTATTCTAAGGTTGTGTTTGTTAGGAACCTGTGATCAATGGGAACGGTGCTGATCACACTGGTGATTTCGATCAAGTTTCATGAGTGTAGAGAGCGATGGATTACTTTGGGTTATCCACATATCCGATAGTTGCTTCTCTTGGACCAAGTACAGACATTTTCGTACCTGAAAGATCCCTAACTTTCTAACTGGGCTATATTCTCAGCGTGCTCTTGGCTTGTCGGCATAACTTTAAGTGTATTATCAGTACATATTACCCACCTGAATGAATGTTTTTGATGTGTTTGTGTAGTTCAAGTTCATATTGCTTTACAGCCCAGCCGACTACTAAAGCCAAATCAGGGCTAACACCATGCTAAAAGAAAGTCAAGTTTTCATTAAAATGACAACACTTAAAAATGAATCTAAAAATGATCATTTCAAGTCTAAAATGCATTTAAAAATCTTTTCCCATATGTATTAACATACAAGATGAAATCTATTGATCTCATGTAAAAACTTAAAACTTACGTCCGGAAGAACAACTCTGAAGACGTTTCTGCATGGATAATGGATTCCACAAGTCGAATTTTTACAGCAGATTCCGAAGTCGTGCAACCGGTGATAAATTATAACTGTGCGGATGATGAAAGTTGTCCGGTTTCTGAGGAAAGCAACTGTAAGAACTTTTGAACCACAACTTATGGTTCAAGTTCATATTTCTAATAGCCCTAACGACTAACAAGGGCCATATCAGGGCTAACACCAAGTTAAAAACAATTCCAATTTTAATAATTGAAGAAAAAAAAAAAAAAGACAGCGGTACCCCAACGGTTTGTACTGTATTTGTTACATGGATCACAATGAACGCTTGTAATTAAACAACTACATAACTGCAAATCGTTTTGTACCTGTTTTTCTTGATCCAAAATACAGTTTGTTAAACTGATATAAAGATTATTCATCCCCCCCCCCCCCCCCCCGTAAATCCCCGAGTTTCATAATATTTGAATGACGAAACAAAAAAGATGACAATTTAACTGTGATGATCGATTACACGGTGCAGCTACTGTTGCAGGGCTCGTCTAGTGACGGGAATGGCAGTAAGCTTCATTGACGGCGCACAAAGGTTTAATTACGTTAACCCTTTAACTCCCACACCCTATCATATCAATCAACTGCAAAAACTTAACCCTTTGACGCCCTCACCCTATCCACCAGCTTCCTGCAGGAAGCTGGTGGATAGGGTGAGGGCGTCAAAGGGTTAAGTTTTTGCTTTACTAGCACGGTTGACAATGCAGGATGCCGGTGGACGGGGTGTGGGGGATCAAAGTGTTAACATGGTATATTCCGTGTATAGTGTTTGTTTAGCACTTACTGAGTCGAACAATGCTAATGGGTTAGTGTTTTCTACATATCTTTTTTTTTTATTTCATGTTGCATATGTTTGTGCGCGCATTATTTCTTTTAAAGAAATCAGAGAAAAATTGGTGTTGAATAGTCTTACAGCGCAAAATTACCTCCTATTAGCTGTCAACAAGACCAGGCCTGACATGATCAGAAACATCAAGACCAAAGTAATAGTGGAAAGCACAACGGTCCTCCATAAATTTGGAGATTTATTATTTACTTTTCTTCTTCTTCTTATTATTAATGTTTAAAGCCAGCCGACTTCGCAGAACAGTATCAGGGCTACAACTAGCTACACACACACACACACACACACACACACACACACACACACACACACACACACACACACACACACACACACACACACTCACACTCACACACACACACACACACACACACACACTCACACTCACTCACACACACACACACACACACACACACACACACTCCACACACACACACACACACACACACACACACACACACACACACACACACACACACACACACACACACACACACAAGGAAACTATTCTGAAACTCATTTAAAAAAGTAACATCAGATCAATCTTTGTTAGTTAAAAATTTCAGAATTATTAGTTCACAGTCCTGTTAATGCATTACTTTAACTTTATGCACTTTGTGTTTTAGTGTTAAATTTTCTCTTCACATTGTTATTGAAGTTAATTGTTATAAATGTTACACAATTAGGATTTCGTTCCATTTTACTGTTCTACCACCTATTTATGACTTTTTCCTCTGTCTCCCCTCTGCCCCAATCCAACCCGTCCAACTATCGTTCTCCATCTTATTTTATTTACACATTTTTTTCTTCCCCTCTGCTCCTCCCTCCCCCCCCCCCCCCCCCCCCCCCCCCCCCCGTCTAATATCACTTACAGTGAAAAGACGTTAAATCAAAGAACGAACGAACGAACGAACGAACACACACAACCACTTTGACGACCCCGAACAAAAAGATGGAAAAGAAAATTACACACGTGGGAGCATTCGCATACATAATCTAAGGATATACCCCTGGCACTGTCAGTTCCTTTTATGACTATGGGTTTAAAAAAAAACACCTGAATACAAATATATAAACATAAATAAGTAGTCTAAAACATATCTAAAAACAACGGGCTCAAACCGCTTACAATTTCTTCTGCACATTATTTCTTTACAGCCAAAAATGCACTTAATACATGTGCCCAATCATTAATCCCAATAGAAGGTGTGCAAGGCTTCATACAACATGTAAAGGTGAATGGACTATCAAGGCAGAATACGAAGAAAGGAAGAAGAAGGCCCAAGTGTTGACACTGATGTTTTAACCCTTTGACTCCCGCACCCTATCCACCAACTGCAAAAGCTTAACCCTTTGACTCCCTCAACCTTTCCACCAGCTCCTGCAGGAAGCTGATGGATAGGGTGAGGGAATCAAAGGCTTACGTTTTTGCTTTGCTACCATGGTTGACAGTGCAGGATGCTGTTGGACAGGGTGGCGGGAGTCAAAGGGTCAAAATATGCACGTTTTGAAACACTACTTCACAACGAAAAACCGAGGTCAGAGTTGTAAAAGGAAGACCTTACAGTGGATGACTGCCTCTTTAACTCCGCGATAGAAAAGTTTATATATATACGGGGATCGTCCCACAAGCCAGACAGGTTTTTGTGTGAGAATCGAGAAAGCGGCGAGCGTCTCTCAAAGCAGGGAAATAGCAAGTTACGGCGTTTTGGGGGTGGCTGGCAGGCAGGCAGGCAGGCAGGACAGAACTAGGTGTCAACGCCAGCCACATTCACACGGACATACCCTACTACATACATACACCCAGCTCTACTGTCTCACAGGTGTGCCGGGTTGGTAGGCTGAGACGGATAGGCGCGCTTCTGTAGTCTGTTGGCTCCAGCTGGGATAATTGTCCGTTGTGTCTTCGCCGTCAAAAAACGGACAGAAAAGTTTTGTACGTTTTTACGTCTGCTTATGGATGAACAGCACCGTAGCAAAATTTGGCTGTGGCTTCTAATATCAGTTTTTGTGTCAGTGCTGAAAGACACGTAGTTTAAAGGCTCCCGTTCCGGTACCCAAACAAGTTGGGTAGTTCTGGAATCAGGTTACTGTGTCAAATTCACACGAGTGATCGTTTTCATAAAATAACTGTTGCGCCGTAGAGTGAAACGGCTACACGTGAAAAGTGGAAGCAGAAACAAAATAACGCACGAAATAACCACCATAGAACGGGCTATTCTGCAAATTATACCCTCGGAGACATTTGATAGGAACAAAACGACTGTTAAATGGTCAAGGAACGATTGAAATCGGCTGCTGTGGAAATGACCAAACCAACCTGCCGACTCCATTCTGGTCAGTAGGCAACTGAACAATCTGCCAGTGATTATCTACTCGGTCGTTTATCGGTAACGTAAATATTGTTTTTGGCAGGAAAAACCAGCCTTGTGTTTCACCGAGCAAAAACATTGTTAAAGCAAACTGGTGGGCCTCATTGATTATTCTGATACTTCTAAATGCTGGAAACATGGAAAATCTCACCTATCCGCTACACAACATCTGTGTAATTATCTCGTGAAGGTGGGTGGAAATAGCTACCCAAGTGTGAACACAAGCAAGGTGGATGACCAAAGTAGGGCTACACGGGTATGTTATTGTCCAGTGTTCTGTAGTGTGAGCGAAGGTCAAGGAAAGGGGACCCCAACAGTGAGGCTGTGAGAACGAGGGAGGAGGACAAGTCGTGTGTAACCGGGACAAGAAGCTAACACTACTGTGAGAACTACCCGTCTGAAGAAGACGAGTTGTTGCAGCTTGCCACTGGTGTTCAGGTGAGAGAGAGAGAGAGAGAGAGAGAGAGGGAGGGAGGGAGAGAATGTGTACGTGTGTGTGCTTACGACTTTTTACAAATCCATTTTCTTGTTTTAATTTGAAAACGGACTTATAATCGTGTACTCTGTGTTGTGTTGTGTTGTGTTGTGTGTGTGTTGTGTGTGTGTGTGTGTGTGTGTGTGTGTGTGTGTGTGTGTGTGTGTGTGTGTGTGTGTGTGTATGTGTGTGTGTGCGTGTGCGTGTGTGTATGAGTGAGTATGAGACACAGAGAGAGGGGAGAGAGAGAGAGAGAGAGAGAGTGAGAGAGACTGTGCGCGCGCTTACTTGGTCCCTTGTGTGTGCGTGCGTGCTTGTGCGCACGATCATACATTTTATCACTATCTGAGAAGCATCTATTGAAGCTTTTTTATGGATCAAGTGATAGTCTGCTGGTTCTCAAGTCCTTGATTAATGACTACAAATTAAGGTAACTGGTAATTAGTTAAAAAAACAAACAACAAAAAAACACAGAAACAAACTAAAAACCCTGTGAACAATGGGAGAGAGAGAGAGAGAGAGAGAGAGAGAGAGAGAGAGAGAGAGAGAGAGAGAGAGAGAGAGAGAGAAGAGAAAAAAAAGTCAACCGTATTGACAACACAACTTATTGAAGGAAATGGGATTCGAGTGTTCACAACATGTACAATGTGATTAGCCTTGTTAACAAATCGCACAGATTACGATAAAGCTATATGTGTAGAACTGCTTTGTTCCAGTGTTCTATCTTATCTGAGAGACCACCTCAGATATGGGCTTATCTTTGGTTGTTTTATGTTTTTAGTTTGGTTCTGAATATTAACTATATGTCTCGATCGAGTACATTACTTTAAGATTATTTCAAACCCATCCCATCTAAGAGAAATGGGTGAAATACAAGAACAAACTAATGACTTCATATTTTTTTACAGTCTTTGTTAACCTCTCTCTCTCACTCTGAATGTTCGCATACACACATTGTGTGTGAGGTCTACTTTAAGCAAAGCAGATATTATCACCATGTGTGGCGTTGGCGTTTGCGGATTTCATAGGAATTATGTTGCCTCTGTTCTCAATCCTCTCCTGTCAAATGAAGCTCATCTTAAATTTCAGTTCGGGTATGTGGGATAAGAGAATAAGCTTCAGTGAGCAAACATTTAGGCTGAATCTGTAATTGGCGCTCAACACCCAATAAGGAAAGAGAGAGAAAGATGCTAAGACTTAATTAGCGGGTGGAAAATACAAGATCCAGAAAAGGTGTGCACTTTGTATGCCATTGTTTCTTGCTCAACGGTACGCCTGGACAGTTTGCTACGTGTTGTTCACTTATTCTTTGTTTTGTTTTGTTATTATCAAATATGTACTATGATTCTATGTTTTTGTTATCTGGTTCCCTCCGTGGGTTGCGACCGTTTCATCAAATGAAAAGTAGGAACCTGCTTTTATGACTCATGAATAGAAAGATAAGTATTTAGAAACATCGTGTTTACATGGTTTGGAACAATGGCCGATTTCAATAATGAGCGGCCCTCCAATTTAACACAAGCAAGACTTGTCACGAAAGCGGATGTGCTGAGACAGGACTCTGAAAACGTGCCAATCCATCGATGTGGTAATGGAGGAAAAACACGCTGATTTATCAAACGATTATTTTGCAATGAATATAGTGGTTAGAAATGGGGAAAAGACACTGTATCTACTGATTGTATGCATTTTAAAATGATGCTGTAGTCTCGGTGTGTGGAAACAATTTTGATTATCTATTCCGATTTTCTCCCTTTGAATACTGAGAGCGCAGACCTTGGTGTGCTGTATCGCTCTTTTTATGACAGGGAGGTACAATGACTGGCAAAGTTCAGCCTGAAACAGGACCATCTTTCCATCTATCAGTTTTTCTGTCTGACACACACACACACACACAAAGAGAGAGAGAGAGAGAGAGAGAGAGAGAGAGAGAGAGAGAGAGAGAGAGAGAGAGAGAGAGAGAGATGCTTCTCTCCAAATACACAGGAAACAAGGACCAGTTTTTGTCTGCTTAAATCCTTCGCCATATCAGACCTGATTAGTAAAACCACCGTAATTTGTTTACTTTTAACGTAGATCATTTGATGAAACACTCGTCACATCAATTATGACCTAAGAATATCAAACGTAAACACTAATTGTACTGTAAAGAAAACAGGGTTTTAAAGGAATGTAAATAATATGTACATTTTTATCATTAAGAATGATAGAGATTAAAAGGATCGAACAAGTTTAACTCTGACCTATAGACACAGGGTCATAAGTCTTAACAGCAGCCAGCTGACAGAGACTGTCCTATAACCGAGAGATCGAGGGGAGCGAGATGGTGGGGACCTCAACTTTGGTTAGGTGTCAGCATTGTGAGGGCTGTGCCCGTCTCATTCCACTCACTGCTTCACTTTTTCCTTAACTTTGAAGCAAGTACTCATTTACAGCTGAGTTGACTGGAGGCTGCACTCACATATAAAGACCCCCGGGCATGATTCGTACCTGTGCAAACTTGCGCAGGTAGATTGAAAGGTCAGTGCTCTACCTCTACTCCAGCGAGACCTCGGACTTACAGAGAGCAGCTCTAAATTGTTTTGCACTACAGTGAGTGACCAGTCATGTATGCGGACGTCCTGACAGAGATTAAACTTGCCAGTATGTTGCCCGAAACCAGGAAGACGTCTGATTTTAAATTGATTTTTCATTAACGAAACGAACTTACACACAGGACGCTCCTTTACTGCCGTCTCTCTCCTCCCCTTTCTTCTGAGACGACAATGCGGGTGTGTGTGTGTGTGTGTGTGTGTGTGTGTGTGTGTGTGTGTGTGTGTGTGTGTGTGGTGTGTGTGTGTGTGTGTGTGTGTGTGTGGTGTGTGTGTGTGTGTTGTGTGTGTGGTGTGTATGTGTGTTGTGTGTGTGTGTTGTGTGTATGTGTGTGTGTGTGTGTTGTGTGTGTGTGTGTGTGTTGTGTGTGTGTGTGTGTGTGTGTGTGTGTGTGTGTGTGTGTGTGTGTGTGTGTGTGTGTTGTGTGTGTGTGTGTGTGTGTTGTGTGTGTGTGTGTGTGTGTGTGTGTGTGTGTGTGTTGTGTGTGTGTGTGAGTGTGTTTGTGTGTGTGTGTTTGTGTGTGTGTGTGTGTGTGTGTGTTGTGTGTGTGTGTTGTGCGTGCGTGCGTGCGCGCATGCATGTTCATCTGTTTGTGTTATTATCGAGAGTAGTGGCGTAAGTACATCGCCCATGAAAAATCTACACCTATACAAATAGCCTGCAATATTCATGGATTCAGTGTTCAGTTCAGTTCAGTTCAGTTCAGTTCAGTTCATATTGTTTATAGCCCAGCCGACAATTAGAGCCATATCAGGGCTAACACCACGTCAAAAAACAAGTCCAAACTTAATTACAAAGACAACGTGAAGACCAAACTCATGATTACGCTTTCAAGTTAAAACTGTATTTGACAAATTTTTCTTATACGTATAATGGTATAACACGAAACAGACTGATATCTTGGTTTAAACAAAACTTTATTCAAGAAAAGAAGAGTCATAAATACAGCAAAGCATGGGCAGGGCACCAAGCAATGGCTTATGTTAGCCCTCCCCAAAAACAATTGACACACTATTGGCTCAAATGCGGGCAACTTGTGAAATTTAAACCAACAAGAAACAAGAAAGAAATGAAGAAAAAAGCTAAAAGCACTACGATTATATCCTTAGCACACTAGGTGAAAGAAAACAATAACAACAAAATTAACCAAAGCAAACTAAGGGAAAAACTCAGAAAACCCAACAAAGCAGGCAAAAACACCCACAATTGATATCACATGTTACTACAAACATAAATGATAGATGAAAAGAGTAAGACTTAGTTCCAACATGCTGGAGGAATGGAGACAGATAAGAGTTGCTTACTAGAGGTCCGGCACACCACCGCAGATCATCCAAGTAGACAATTTAGAAACGCTTAGAATTTTCAATAAAATTATGAACTAGTTTAAATATATTTTCGTTTTCTTGAAGGCTTACTTGTTCACTTCCATTCAGAAGTATTTTTGTTCTTCTTTGTTCCTGAGGAAGAGAGTCAATCGTCTGGAGGCGAACGTTTGCATACCGCGGACAAAAAAGCAGAAAGTGATTCGCTGTTTCATTAGGATGGCCACAAATACATGCTGGGTTATCTAGTAAATGTCTTTTAAACAAGTCGGAGTTAAGGTCACTCATTTCTAATCTTAATTTACAATGAATAGTTTGCTGCATCCTCTTACCGTAGTAAAAGAATGCAGGAACTATTGGGTCTCCATGTGAGAGAAAGTGTTTAAGTTGGCCAATGGAGGGGCTAGCTTGTATGTGTTCTGGAAGTTCATTCCATAATCTAGTTGTAGACGGGAAGAATGAGGTTGCGTGAACCTCAGTTTTAGAACGAGGAGTTATTCTTTCTAAGGGTCTTCGTCTATGTTAGGGGTTTTGAGTGGACATAAGTGGTGGAACAAGATCTACTAAGTACTGAGGAGCGTTACCGTTGACTAGTTTATGATAGAATTGTAACTTGTGACGTCGTCTTCTCTCTTTTAGAGGGCAGAGTCCTGATTCCTGGTAAAGTTTTTCGTGACTTGTTCCTCGAACAGTCCCTATGATTATCCTGATAGCTTCTAAATTAAGGTCTTCCAGCTCATCAGAAAGTTTTTTACTACAACTGTCCCATATCACGTCTGCATAATCAAAAATGGGCAGGATAAAAGATTTATACATTATCTCTAAGGCTTTCCTACTTAATTTATACTTATATGATCTAAGGCAACAGATAAGCAGATGGGTTTTGTTTACAATATTTTTGACATGTTCATCCCATTTGCAGTTATTTTGGATCGTAATACCTAGGTGTTTATGGTATGAGACATCCTGTAGGAAACCTCGGCCGAATCTTAGAACTGGCATGGATTTTGATCTCGGGCAAAGTTAAGAAGTTCAGTCTTCTGTTCGTTAAATTTCACTTTCCAGAGTTTTGCCCACCCGCCTATCTTTTCCAGGTCAGAATTAAGTATTGTTGCCCGACGTTTATAGTCAGGTCAGAATTAAGTATTGTTGCCCGAGCGTTATAGGGCGAATATATGTTCCGAGGTATAGCCAGGGCAAATTAAGTATTGTTGCCCGAGCGTTTAGTCAGTCAATTAGTATTGTTGCCCGTTATCTCTTAAAGCTAAAGACATACTAGTGTCATCTGCAAATAGTTTAATCACAGAGGCTATATCCTTAACTATATCATTTATATAAACTAGAAACAGAAGAGACCCCAGGACAGATCCTTGTGGGACACCCGCCTTGACAGTTTCTGTGCTAGATTTTTCTCCTTTTATAACCACATTTTGAGAACGGTTAGACAAGTAAGAACTGATATCTTGTAAAAACTTTAAACGTGCGTTCGAAGGAACATCTCTGATGAGGTTCTTTAAGGGGTCTGCTGTATAATGTTCATGTCTCACGTCATGCATGTCTAAATACTCAATAAGGTGTTAGATACTGACTGGCTCGTCACACGGTAATCACTATGATGGTGCTTCATCGCTTTTTTTCAATAGTATTTTTCAATAGTACGAGTGAGCGTAGAATATGTAACCTGTGTGAAACCTACATTACAGTGTCCCTTTCCTACGGTTCCCATGAAGTAATTGGAGAATCTGTTTAAAGTCAGGGCGGACTTGGAAAAAAAAGTTTTGTTATCTGTCTGGTTGTTCCAATCCTCCTGCCAGATGTTTTTCACAGAAGTTTGTAATCTGGGTTTCAGATCTGTGCAAGGTATGAAGGATTTAGATATTTTTTCCCTTGTGACATTTTTGACAAGGCAATCATTGCCTTGAATACCTACATGGCCAGCAACCCAGGAAAAACAACAACAAAACAATGCTGTATCGACCAGCTGTCAGGAAGGAAAAGAGTTTAAACAAATTTTTCAGAAGCTCTGCGTGACTGATGTTTCAGCCAGCAACTGACTGCAAAGCGGAAACGGAGTTTGAAAAGATGAGAAAGTCTTTATGCTTGGATTGCGCCACCATATGTAGCGCCCAATCCATAGCAGTCAGTTCGCCGGTATAGACAGAACTGTCGGAGGGTATGTGTTTTGAAAGAATCTACGCTAATACAAATTAACAATAACAGTACATGAAAGAGACAGAAAGCGACAGAGACAGAAAGCGAGCGAGCGAGCGAGAGAGAGAGAGAGAGAGAGAGAGAGAGAGAGAGAGAGAGAGAGAGAGAGAGAGAGAGAGAGAGAGGGAAAGAGAGAGTTAATTTTTTTTACTGTTAGTTTTGTTTAAAGCCCAGCCGACTGTGTAGAGCCATATCAGGGCTATAACCCGTTTTAAACCATACTTCTTCAACAAAGAGTGTTCATATTGTTTATGGCCCAGCCGACCTCTAAAGCCGCGTCGGGGCAAACACCATTAAAAAAACTCCATGTTAATTAAAAAGACAACAGTCAAACAACGCCCGCTTTTCCCCTTCAAGTCTAAAAAGCATTCTAAAATTTTTGCTATGAATAAGTGAGAGAGAGAGAGAGAAGAGAGAGAGAGAGAGAGAGAGAGAGAGAGAGAGAGAGAGAGAGAGAGAGAGAGTGTGTGTGTTCATATTGCTTATAGCCAAGCCCCGACTACAAGAGGCACGTCATGTCAAAAACAACTCGGGGGTGGGGGGGGGGAGAGAGACAGAGAGACAGACAGAGAGAGAGAGAGAGAGAGGGAGGTAGGGAGGGAGGGAGGGAGGGAGATTTTAAGACCAACGACCTATACACAAACAGGGACTGGAGGGAGGGGTACCGTTGTCAGTTTGCACAGTACTTTTTTCTTTTATGATCTGTTTTGTCGTAAGCATGTGGAAAAAAAACCCCCACCGTTATTGCGCCATTTCGAAGCTTAAAAGCATAGAATAAAAACACTGTCAATTTTGTGGAACGTTCCAGATCGACGTACTTTTAGCTCCTCTAGGAGCGGTCAGATCTATTTCCAACGACTCCTTGTAGATGGTTGTATTTGTGGTGTCTTCATAAACCGGACAATCTGCATTTATGGTGTCTTAATTAACCGGACAACCTAACAGAAAATGGAATTTATCGTCTTCTAAAATGTTGCGACAAATGGGGAAACCTGGTTCATTCAAGCCTTATCTAAATCTGAGACAATAACGAAATTTTTTGATAACGACATTTACATACTTTTCTGGTTTGAGGAGTAATCTAAATTGGCGATAGGAAGAAAATATACCGTCATTGCGTATTTCAATATTCCTTTCTTCTTGAAATCCCGCTATTAGTTTTTGTTAAAAGAGAAAAAATTGACTCGCTGGCCACTTCGTTTGCCCATACTTCTTGAAATTCATATTGAGAGAGAGAGAGAGAGAGAGAGAGAGAGAGAGAGAGAGAGAGAGAGAGAGAGAGAGAGAGAGAGAGAGATTACCAAATATTTTCATAACGTATCCAATGGAAACATTAAAGCATACATCTCATGCTGGCATCACTTTCCCACGGGAATATTCATGCCTTGATCAAACAAAACTATCCCTCTCCAATTCAACGTACAGATTCTTCTTCAATTATGGATCCCTGTGCAATATTTCAGTTCAGACAAACACACCTTTGGGAACATAGTAACATCAGTGCAAACATGCACTATTCTTTGAGTCAAACGACGTCGAAAACGAGTATTCAAACATGAAGTAGTTTTCTTCTCTCCTCCGATATCTCTGGCTTGTTTCTGCTTCAACATTTGTAGAAAATATCACGTCTGTTGACAAAAGTACATTTTCGTTGACAAAAACGTGTCGAAATCGCAACTCTTTCACCTTCGCAAAGAATAGAATACCCTGTGACACCGCTGACGACAACAAACTGAAAAAAATCACTCTCAGAAGAGACATTTCGAGTGAAGTAAAGAGAAAAGACCGCCATGAAAACTACCAATCATTGCTACAGCAACACAGAAACAACAGCAACCGCCACCACTTGCCTTTACTAATACATTCTGAACATATTATGTTAAACAAACAACCAGATTTACAGTTATGGCACTGAATAATTTTTTTTAGTATTGTCATTATTGTTTAAAGCCCAGCCGACTGCGCAGAGCCATATCACGGCTGTAACCATCTCAACACCTCTTTGAACTTTAAAAAAATCTTGAAAAGAAAATTAGGTATATAAATCAACGCATTTGTGCACATAATCTAAGAATATGCCCATCGCGTTGATCACTCCGTCCAATTTATCTTAAAAAAAACAACAACAACACACACACACACACACACACACACACACACACACACACACACACACACACACACACACACACACACACACACACACACACACAACCACACACCACACACTACACACACACACACACACACACACACACACACACACACACACACACACACACACACACACACACACACACACACACACACACACACACACACACACCACACACACACACACACACACACACAACACACACACACACACACACACACACACACACACACACACACCACACACACACACACACACACACACACAACACACACACACACCACACACACACACCACACACACACACACACACACACACACACACACACACACACACACACACACACACACACACACACACACACACACACACACACACACACACACACACACACACACACACACACACCACACACACACACACACACACACACACACACACACTTGAATGCAAACGTAAAGAAAAGTGACGACTCTAAACCATATACAAAAACTGGCTTATTTACCTAAATTCGGCTTTGCGCATCACATTTCCTTACAGCCAAAAAAGCAGTTTAATACATGTGTCGAATTATCAATCCTAAAAAAAAGAATGGAAGGTTTTATGGAAAACATACGGTAAATGGGCCAGTAATGCAGAAAATGATAGGAAATGACTGAGAAAGCAAAGGAGGAAGGGAAGAACAAAGAGAGTGACAGAAAAGAGGAAATTTCTAGCACAGAATTTCCAGAAGATGGGGATACTATTTATACTCAAAGAGCCCAGCATCTCCACAGGGGAAACTGAATAATCTCAGTTTTGTGGTAAATGATCTCATTTTTATAGTAGACTCATAGATGCATTACAAATGTCTACTAAGTGAAGATAACAAAAATAGATGAGAAAATAAACAAAACAGAAAACAAACCAAACAGCTCTAAAACATTTATAATGTTAATGAAAAAAAAAAAAAGAAAAAAAAAAGAAAAAATGTACTGCAACCAGAGACATTCCGGTCTTTTTTCCCCACGTTAAAGATTGTAAAGGAACAGTCCATTAATCTATGCAGGCAGTCCCCCATCCACCCAGCCCCTTCTCCCACTTTGCCAAAGCCTTGATACTTGTTTAAAATTATTTCTTTTGTTACTTCGAAGAATATGTGTGGTCAGTACCTTTCTTTTTCTTTTCATTGTTGTTTAAAGCCCAGCCGACTGCGCAGAGCCATATCAGGGCTATAACCGCTTCAAAACAAAAATTCAACAGGAAAAAAAAAAAAAAAAAAAGAAAAAAAAAAAAAAAGAAAAGAAAACTAAGTGCACATATCAATGCATTCGCGCACATAATCCAAGGACATGCCACCGGCGCAGGACCACCCGTCCGACCTATCGCACAGGGGAGATTAAAAAAACACACCTGAATACAACTATAAGCATATATAAGGACACCAAAACATATATAAAAATAGGCACAAATCACCTAAAATTGCGTCCGCACATCTTACCTCCCCAGAGCCAAAAATGCACCCAATACATGTACCCAATTATCAATCCGAAGAAAAAGTACGTAAGACTTTATCGAAAAAATACAGGTGAATGGACCATTAAGGCAGAAAACAAGTAGAAATGACAGAAAGCAAGGCAACAAGGCAGAAACAAAGAGAGTGACAGAAAAGAGGAAATTTCTAGCACAGAATTTCCAGAAGGTGGGGATACTATTTACACTGAAAAAATGAACAAAACAGAAAACAAACCAAACAGCTCTAAAACATTTATAATGTTAATGTGTGTGTGTGTGTGTGTGTGTGTGTGTGTGTTGGCAACCCAACGGGGGGGGGGGGGGGGGGGGGGTCAGTACCTACACCCACATTTATCAATGGGCTTGGAATGAAAAACCCTACGGTCACTTTTTCTGTCAAAAGCCCCCATTTTCCTACCCACAGCCGTCGCTTTCTGGGGTCACTACACTGTCATTTGGGGGCATGATAACCCTACAGACTTTGCCCCCACAATTCTACCTGCAGGAATACCTCCCAGGGCTGTTTATTGGATATGGACGGCAGCACTTTATTATTTTCGTTAAAATGGTCTACTGGAATGTATTTGGTATTCAGTGAGTCACATACAGGATTGACTAGATCCATGGGTATAAGCCTGCGTATTGATAACTTCTTTTGCCCTCCATTTCGAGTTGGCATGCCTACACATTTATTTCCTTAAAAAAAAGTGAAAGTCGAGTCGGGTGAAACGTCAAGGAAATGAAGCTTGATTTATTGAGCTGTGGAAAGTGCTCTTTCTCTCCCCCCCCCCCCCCCCCCTTGTGTGTGTGTGTGTGGTGTGAGTGAGTGAACGCGACTGCGCGCAGCATCCTAGCAGTTAAAGAGATGTTTAATACTGGCATATACAGTGAACAGACATTTACCACCGTCTATTCAGTTCAGGTTCGTGTTCCTTATAGCTCGGCAGACCACTAAAGCCATATCAAGGTTAACTTATTGTTTAACGCGCAGTCGACTAAAATTGCTTCAGCACATCAAGTTTCCTTAGACCCAAAAATCAGTAGGTACATGTACCCGATTATCAATCCTATGAGAAAGTATGTAAGGCTTTACAGACCACATCAAGGTGAATAGACCAGCAAGACAGAGAATGACAAGAAGAGACGAGAGGAAAAGAAAAGCAGCAAGGCAGAAACAAAGTGAGTGACAAAAAAGAGGAAATTCCTACCACAGACTTTCTAGAAGGTGGAAAATAAAATTCAGAAGAGAAACGAGAAAGCCGGAAAGTGTTTGTGGCATACCACACCATGCAGAAGGGCCTTTGTCGCGCAAATATAATGAAATAACATTACCACCACCACCATCCCCCCCAAAAAAAAACGTAACAAAATACCACGAGAGAGAGAGAGGAGAGAGAGAGAGAGAGAGAGAGAGAGAGAGAGAGAGAGAGAGAGAGAGAGAGAGAGAGAGAGATTCTGAATCACTCGTTGGAGTGCAAAAATACTTGCTGTCCACTGATTCGTCCTAAATTTGGCAATCTCACCTTTTTGTACGTTTGACAGACAAAAACAGTTGACTAAAGCGTTACACCTGTCTTGTTCATTCACTGAAGTACGAGTTCCTGTATTCTCTTCACATGCTTCTGGTTTCAATTTTATTTAAACGCTGGAAGTGCCTTTGATTCAGATCAAAGAAAGAAGGCAATGAAAAGGTCTAAGCCTGCAATGGGAAATCAATAAACTGAACCAACTGTGACTAGCGTAACCAGTCGCTGTGGTGTAGTGGTTAGCGCAACGGACTACCGATAGAAGGCTGTGGGTTCGATTCCTCACCAGTCCTTTCAAAATCAGTGTAGCTTTTTCGGCTCTTACCCAGAGATGAGCGTGCTATGGGCCCATTGGTAAGACTGGGACCAAACTGCCGAGTTTCATCCATTCACGAATAAGTAACCGAGGTTATTGCTCACATCTTCTGATCAACACCGCAGTGTCTGGTTGATACCAGGATATGTTAAGAAGGTGAGCATAGAGTACAGCCGTGTCACGCAGTCTCAATCCTATATAGAACTCCATGGTATCATGTTTATCATCGTCAACATCATCATCGCACTGCAAAAACTGCCCCAGCTTTTGTGACCATTAAGGTGGCGTAGAAAAATAGAACCAAAAAAACAAAATAATTTAAAAAAAACACACACACACACACACACACACACACACAACACACACACACAACACACACACAACACACAACACACACACACACCACACACAGGACAATGCTCAAGTACAATGATCTTAAAACACCACCACCAACCAACTAACCAACACAACCCTGTGAGAGCTGTAACTTCTTCAGTCTACGCAATACCCATCCAGCCACTGCTTACGAATGTCACGTATGTCTGTCATGTTCAAGGCACAAAAAATTAATCATGCTTTTAGTCTACTCCATTATCGAAACGTGTGTCTAATCATTGACTGCAAGTGAGTATGGCTCTTTTTTAACCAAAATCTTCAGAATGTGAACAGGTGAAGCTAGCAAATATTTTGAATCGAGCCATTTACCCAGCCAAGTGGTTAATTCCAAAAATAACCAGGGGCACATTCAGTTAAAAATCACATGCTCGGATTCCCCTCTCGGAGCAAATTTCTTTTCAACGATAGGTAAATGGAATGTGTTTGTGAATGCTGTCAATTAAAGGGGGTTCTATTCCGTACGGGGTGAATCACTTCTCTTTTGATATTTTTTTTTCTTTGTAGCCATTGCATTTACAGCTTTTCTTCACCTGTACAAGGTGCGGTAAGGGACAGTACCATTTAGAAAGTAAAAAGAAATCAAAAGACTTGAAGCAAAAATGAAAATCCGCTAATAGGAGACCTTCCCACAACGCAGGGGCAGAGGCTGTTGACGGGGGAGCAGAGATTTATGTTCCTATCGAAACACACACACACACACACACACACACACACACACACACACACACACACACACACACACACACACACACACACACACACACACACACACACACACACACACACACACACACGTAACACACCACACACACACACGTGTGTGTGTGTTTACGTGTGTGTGTGTGTGTGTGTGTGTGTGTGTGTGTGTGTGTGTGTGTGTGTGTGTGTGTGTGTGTGTGTGTGTGTGTGTGTGTGTGTGTGTGTAAAGCACAATATAACAGGGGTCAGTCAGTTCGTCGGTACATTCCAAGTGCACTGAAAAGGTCATCAGGGGAACCAAGGACTATATCACTTACATACGGTCCAGCCGACCACTCAGCGCCATTTCAGGACATGGAAAATTTTCACTGCAGCCAAAGCTCGTCCTTCATCATTCCGAAAAACAACCAAACACCAAACAGCCCTTCAGAAAATCAGATATTCAACAGCTTTGAAGTTTTACAGTTAAATAAACCAGGCCATGTTGAACGCACTTTCATTTCAGTGATCCCCTCCCAGTGAAGGCAAATGGAGTGAAAAGGTTAATGAAAAATACACGTACAAAGCAGAGGAAAACTCATACTGGGGATGCGAGACGGCGCTGCAGAATGGGTAGCAGAGTATCCATCAGTGTCCACATTAACCCTTTGACTCCCGCGTTCTGTCCACCACCGTCCTGTATTGTCAACCGTGCTAACAATAAAAAAACTTTAAACCGTTTAACTCCCTGACCCTATCCACCAGCTTTCTGCAAGATGCTGGTGGATATGGTGAGGAAGTCAAAGGGTTAAGTTTTTACAGCTAGTGGATATGGTGCGGGAGTCAAAGGGTTAAAATGACCTTAATGTGTAAGGTTAGTAGGAATCTCAATATTACACAGGGAGAGTTTCAGAAATGGCAGCTAGGAAAAGAGGACAGCCAGGAGGGAAACACCCCAGAGATGCTACTTTTTATGACAGGATATAACCGCTGGGAAACACAAATGTGACAACAGAATCGGTGCTGGAAACAAAAAAGAAACAAATGGATCAGGAGACAGTCGTAGGATGTCACCAAATCAGAACCTCGGTGTCATGCCAACGACAATGTTGTCTGACGGCAATCCTCTTTTACAAAGAAAGGTAATTAAATCAGCCGACGACATTTTTTTGTCATTGTTATGTCTGTTTAAAGCCCAGCCGACTTCATAGTGCCATATCACGGGCTTTAACCATTTCAATACACGCACAGTACCTCAACAGGAAAACAAAAGGAAAAGAAAATTGAGTAAGCAATGCAATCGCGCACACAATCTAAGGATATGCCTCCGGCGTTGACCATTCCGTCCAGTTTACCACAAACGGTATTAAAAAAACCCAACAACAACAAAAAACAAAAACAAACAACAAAAAATATACCTGAAAACAAATTTAAATATATTGCCTTTAACTGCTTCTGCAGATCTCATTTCCCTAGAGCCGAAAATGCACTTAATACATGTACCTAATTATTAATCCTAAGAGAAAGTACTAAAACTTTATCGAACATATACAGGTAAATGGACCAACAACGCAGAAAATGATAGGAAGAAATGACAGAAAGCAAAGGAGAAAGAAAGAAACAAAGTGGTGACAGAGAAGAGGAAATTTCTAGCACAGAATTTCCAGAAGATGGGGATACTAAGAAAAACAATGGATCAGGAGATTTTAGTAGCATGTAACCAAATCAGAACTCGGCGTCACGCTAACGACAATGTTGTCTGACAGTAACCCGTTTTTTTTGTTGTTGTTGTTTTTTTTTTTGATAGACTAAAAAGGTAACTAAATCAGCCCACGACATATGTAGCCATGTTTAATGTACACGAAGACTCACTCTAAACCCATTTGCTTGATATTCCTCGGTACTGGCATCTTATTTACTATTTTTGTTTTTTTTCATATGACAATAAGTGTGTTATTATACATATATAAATTGCATATATATATATATATCTCTCTCTATCTATATTTATATATATATATACATATACGTATGTATGCGTGTGGTGGTGTTTGTGTGTGTGTGTGTGTGCGCGCGCGCGCGCGTTTGTATGTGTGCACGCACGCGCTTGTGCGTGTATTGTATTCTTATATTCCTTTAGCGATGATAATTCCCCTGTATCATGAAGACTACCATTTGTGTGTTACATTGTTTAAAGCCCGTTTGTACATTCCACAGCGATGGTCCGACTCCCGTCTCCCTCCTCATATCACCACAATCTGTTTCCCCTTTATCATCAAAAACTATCATTCGTGCTGATACTTTCGCTTACCTCTTACACTACCAAAGCAACATGCCAAACTCCGATGATAAACACATTTTCGACCCTATCTATCTTAAATTAAAACAGTTTCGTTCTCCGTTAGCGCTGTCCTGCAGCCTAGCTACACTGGGAGGGACAAGATTAAGTATACAAGTATGTGTGGACAGCAAGGAGCGTACACACACTGATGGTTCCCGTCTGTCTGAGATGAGGTTAACCGGTGTATCGTCATAAATACTCTCACGCCAGATCTGTCCCTGTCATGTGAGAGAGTGTGTGAATGCGTGTGCGCGCATGTAAGCAGAGAAACTGCATGATGTACGCACAATATGAATAACCGGTTATACCTACAGGCCTTGTTATTTTTGTTTTTTGTTTAAAGCCCAGCTGACTGTATAGCCATATCAGGGCTATAACCGATTCAAAACATACATAATACTTCAACAAGACAAAAAATAAATAAATAAATAAATAAATAAAAAAGGAAAAGAAAATTAAGTACACATTATCAATGCATTTGCGCACATAATCTAAGGATATGCCCCTGGCGTTGACCATCCCGTCCAATTGATCGCACAGGGGATTTAAAAACATTCCTGAATATAAATTCAAACATAAATAAGGATATTAAAACATGCATAAAACGGGCCTATATTATGGAACAATCTTTCACATTTGATTAAAACGCGTCAAGGCACGTACCTTAAGGGCATAAACAAATCTTGTCTTCAAAAGACGTACGCATTTACACATGATATACTAAAACCATTTAAGAAGCGTGCGTTGTTTCGTATCGTAAATCTATCATGCAAAATAAATAATTTCAGACACACGCCAAGACCACACGTTTCTCTACCAGACTGAACAAATGTCCGGGGCATAAATACATAAGAGGGTCTCCGGTCAGTTAAACCGGGTCTGATAAAAGCCCTAGCGGTCCAACATTTAAAATCTGGTTACTGTTTGATCTGGCGTTCGGTGTCGTCTTTAAGATTTACCCTTGTCAAGTCCAAACACACAGGCACAGATTGATGATGTCCACAGGATTAACTCAAGACTTTCCCAGACACAAACCACATAGGCAGATTGCTGTTAAAAGGCACCGCCAGTTTCATGTCGTTTGACTGTCTCAACTTACCTTCAATTTTCACTGCAGGCTCTACGTAACGTCGGTCACATCATACGGAAAGCAAAGTCCCACCGGACAGTGGAGTGCGTGAAACTTTTTATTAACCCTTTGACTCCCGCACCCTGTCCACCAGCATCCTGCATTGTCAACCATGATAGCAAAGCAAAACTTTTAACTTTCAGACTGCCTCACCCTGTCTACCAGCTCCTGTAAGAAGCTGGTGGATAGTGTGAGGGAGTCAGTTAAGATTTTGCAGTTGGTGGATAGGGTGCAAGGGTCAAAGGGTTAAGACAACTGTGACGACCAAAACAAATAGAAGCTACAGCTACATGCGTGATGAACAACAGATACTAGTAGCTTAGCTGGGTAAATCAAAGCGGTGTGTGTGTGTGTGGTGTGTGTGTGTGTGTGTTGTGTGTGTGTGTGTGTGTGTGTGTGTGTGTGTGTGTGATGTGTGAGAGTGAGAGAAAAACAGAGTGTGAGGAGAGAGAGAAGAGGAGGGAAGAAAAGGGGAGACAGAGATAGTCGATCGATAGAAGAGAGAAAGAGAGAGAGAGAGAGAGAGGGGGAGAGAGAAGGGAGGGAGGAGAGAAAAGAGAAGAGAGAGAGAGAGAGGAGAGAGGAATGAGGAGAGGAGAGGAGAGGAGAGAGAGGCATACATGCCGCATGCATGAGTATATGCGCCCGTGCGTGCGAGTGATGTGTGTATGTGAGACAACGATAGACATTTTTATTTTAAAAGATGATATATAAGCAATGTACATGCTTTCATTTTACCTTATGGAATACAACGTTTCATCTATTACTTAATGACTTAAGACTAGTAACAGTGAATATACCGTTCCTGCTGATGCCAGACAAATCAAGAAATATTTCAAGATTCAAGAGTATTTTTCTGTCCTTTCCAAAACACCAAGGAAACTTGGTATGTAGGCATGTCCATGTCACATCAAGTTACACGCGCATGCACTCACGCACGCACACACACACACACATATATATATATATATATACACATGCACACACACACACACACACACATATATACACATGCAAAACACACACACACACACATACTCTCTCTCTCTCTCTCTCTCTCTCACGCACAATGTTTAATGTTTAACAAACTCGTTAACACCACTTTGGGCAAGGAGGGTAACAACAAATAAATGAAAATCCAACGGGATTAACATATAACATGAAGCAGAAAGAATTCAGTTCAACAGAAAAAAAATGTCTACATTTGAAATTGTTTTACGATAGAATATTCAAATATTCGAAAGGTAACTACACAGTTTTACAAAAATGTGATGCATTTAGCTTAATTTCATTTTCGTTCTTCCTTCCAGAAATTAACTTACACAATGAAAACACCGATTTAACCGACAGACATGTTTGTGGAATAATTCCAGTCGATCATGACGGAAAATTACGACATTCGAAAATAAAGCAAACATCATAGCCTACGGCACTGTCACCACAAAACCTAAATATTCTGCTGTGTCTACCTACACCATTGCGACTATCTAATTCAGTCTGGGGTTTGTGACAATCGCATCGAAATTTAATCAAGAGAAAGGCATATGGTAACTGTGTTATATACTTCTCTATTCCAACTTTATTTTTGAAATTTCGATATAATGTTCATTTACTGCTGGTTTCTAAATTTTTTCCAGACTTGCTGGCAACTACCTATAGTGAGTAACATTTTTACAAAACATTTATTTTGTCTCCAAAACTTCCCAAGCAAAATCAAAACGGCATCCAGTCTGAATCGTGCATTTTTTTTTTTACATATAAATCAAAAGATTTATGTAATTCAACGGAGCATTTCTCAGTGTTGGCATACGACAAAAGGCTAAAACATAAAGAGTTCATTTTTAAACCAACCAGCACAGAAACTGGAAATCACCCCATTTCACCACAAGCCATCTCGGTCATAGCGCTTCTCGATAATTTTTACAAATGTTTCAAATATTTCAGCTGCAATTTCTTAAGCAAGTTCTCGTTCTCACACCCCCATCATTCACACCCACACAGAAATATACATACAACAGTAATATCATGTAACTTAAGAACAACACTGACAGGCAAATCTTGGTTTCTGGTTGTCTGCAATAAAAACAAAATAGCTTCTGAGCTTGATCGTGTGTAGTTGTTTTACCCTTATAAATAACCACTTAGACAAAATTCAATCCCTAAGTATATGAAAGTATTTGCAATTTCAGTGTTTTTATGTCCATAATAAAAGACAAGAGTGCTGACTATTACGTCAATTACAAACTATCACATTGGTTTCATTTTCATTAACATCAAGTTTCTGGTGAATACAATGATTGCGTAGAGTATCTCAGAGATTTTTGTAAAGCTTTCTGAGAGCCTGATGTTAAAAGTGTATCATCAACGTAAAGCAATAATAGTAACTGAGTGTAATGAATCAGATCTACATTAAGTGCATCTAAGTCAATATAACATAGTCATGAAAGATTTTCAACAAATATCGTTCAAGATAATTCAAAAACAGAGAAAACAGAACAGGCGAAAGACTGTCACCTTGTCTTACTCCTCTACAACTGCCAAAGAAACTCGAGTTTTTACTATTTACAAAAACATAAGATTCAATTTGATTTTACATACTGACAGTTTTTAAACACTTGCCATCGATACTTTCCTCAGGGAGTTTACACCATAGTTATTGTCTCCTGAGGGAATCAACACTTTTCTTGTAATCGACGAAGGTACAATAGTTTATTTTGTGTATGAAAAACAGTATCAGTTCAGTTCATATTGCTTTTAGCCCAGTCGACTACTTGAGCCATATCAGGGCTAACACCACATCAAAAACAACCCTTTAAGATAAAAGACAACAGTTAAAAACCATCCTCACCGTTAACTTTGCATGTCTAAAATGCAATTAGACAAAAACAGTCGTAAAATCATATCAGGTGAAATTTATAGATCCCTTGTAAAAACTGGAAAAATTGAAATATCAAAGTTTGCAAAACAAAAACATGATGCAATGTGGAATGTGAAAGTGACACTTGCTCGATTTTCAGACAGTAATGTATTATCTTCAAACACACACACACACACACGTGTGGAGAAAACATAAAATATTCCACACCAGAGTAATAAATCAAAGTTTGAACTGCCCCCGCCCACTCACACACGCAACCATCTATACACAGGCACGCATAATCACACACACACATGCGCACGCATTAGCCTGTCAGCACAAAACCTTACAGAATGTCATTGGGAAAAAATCATGAGACAGAGAGACAGACAGACAGAGAGACAGACAAACAGAGAGAGACAGAGACAGAGTTCAGATTTCATGATACTTTTATTACTCAAGGGTAGTGGCATTAGTTCCCACTGGACCTGTCTTACAGCTAGTTCTTGCTACTCTACATGTACATACATCCATACACACAAACCAGATGAATCATGATACATATGAGGTGAAATCAGTCATGAATCGCGATGAAATATTGACCTGAGAGAGAGAAAGGGAAAAGAAACAGCTAAGTATATGTTTGTGTCGCAGAACTGCCACAAAAGAAATGACGTACTGATTACCAGCTGAGTGACAGGTGTTCCCGTTTTCACACACACCAAACTGAGCGACCTAAAAATAAATAATGAATGAAACCACAGTGTATGCTGTGTTTGCAGGAGACGGAAAGCAAGCAGCCAGGAAAAGCCGAAAGAGATTGAACTTATTCTCTGAGCACAAATCAATTCTTTAAACTCCTCTATAGATGAGTCACACTGTAAGACTGCAATGGGTAATTCTGTGGGTGAGGTCGTCTTTCAAACCAACAGACTTGCTTTTTATTTGCAGGGTCTCAATGGCTATCATGACAGTGTCACCATACATTTCTTGAGAAAAGCACCATGCACAGGTACTAAATCAATCTAGAAAGAAAAAACCCCAACTACACTATGTAAGGATTAAGCTAACTGATACTGCCTGTTCTTTCAAACTGTTCAGTTAACCGATAAAAGTTTCTTAATCTATACTTCAGAGAGAAACTTGAAAAACATTACACACACAATATACATACATGCATATCACACACACACACACACACACACATACATACATACACATGCACGCGCGCACACACACAAACCAAACGCGCGCACACACGCACGCACGCATACATACATAACACACACATACATACATACACACATACATACATACATACATACATAGATACATACATACATACATACACACACACATGCATACATACATACATACATACATACATACATACATACATACATACATACACATATACATACATACATACATACATACATACATACATACTTGTGTACATACATATCGAGAGACAGGTAGCCTCCACATCAACCACATCTCATTTGATAAAGTCACAGGTTTGCTTTTCGTTTTTGCCAAGGGCAAACTTGTGACTGATTGTGTGTGAAAAGAAATTGGTTTTCCACAAGGCTCAATCCATATTACATCGGTACATACAGGCATGCTATCGTGTATCTTAACTTCTTTAAGGGTTTTGATCGGTTTACTGTTTACAGTAAGAAAGACTCGCTGTCGCAGAAACAAACTTCGCGATCCCTTTATTTAAGGTCGGTTGTGACAACACACTTGTTAACTTAAAAGGGCTAGTACAGTATAGTGCCGCGTTAGAATCGTCTCCCCCCCCCCCCCCCCCCCCCGTTTTATCCAGCATTTATGTAGCCCTTCCCCATTACTGTTCTGTCACAGGGCTGTACATTACTGGACAATGTCACTGTATGATAATATTGTTGGTTTTTTTTTTTAAAGCCCAGGCGACTGCATGGAGCCATATCTTGGCTATGACCGTTTCAAAACGTAGACATTACTTCAACAGGACCACACACACAAAAAGTACACATGAATACATTCGCGCTCATAATCTAAGGAGATGCCCCTGGCGCTGACCACTCTGTCCACAAAGGATTTAAGAATACACCTGAATACAAATTTAAACATAACTAAGGACACCAAAAATATATAAAAACGGGTCTACATTATCGTAAAATTGCCTCCGCATATCTCATTTCCCTAGAGCCTAAACTGCACTTAATACATATGCCCAATTATCAATCTTAAGAGATAGTACGCAAGGCTTTATCGAATACCTACAGGTGAATGGACCAGCAAGGCAGAAAATGATAGGAAGAAATGACAGAAAGCAAAAGAACAAGGCAGAAACAGAGAGTGACAGAAAAGAGGAAATTTCTAGAGTAGAATTTCCAGAAGGGGGGATACTATTTATACAGAAAGAGCCCCTGGTATCCCCACGGGGGAGATAATACTTAACACAGCAGAAAAAGCAAGCAACGAAATGGAACGATCGCTTCTGTGTTGACCATCAGATGCTTTACTGTTTAGATTGCTGGAGTTCAACGTCAAGCTAACGGCAATGACTGACACTGATCACAATTCAAGTTCATACTGCTCACAGCCCAGCCGAGCACTAAAACCACGTCAAGACTAACACCACGTTAAAAACAACTTCCGAGTTCAATTTAAACAAAACACAACAGTTAAAAGCCAAACTCAATATTATCCTTTCAAGTCTAAAATTAATAATCTTTTCCATACGTATAACCATGCAAGATAAAATTATACTGACCTCATGTAAAAACTTAAAATTTGCGTCTGAGGAACCTCTTTAAATATTTTTTTTTAAAGTAGTCGGTCTGCTATGTAGTGTTTATGTCTCACATCGTGCAGTACAAGCATTCAATACTTTAATGCGGAGTCGTTCGTCATACAGTATACACCATGGTACTACTTCATTTTATAAATAGTATAAGCAAGTGTAGAATATGTGACCTTCCTGTGCTTCCCATGAACAAATGGGAGGATCTGTTTAAGGCTGTGGCGGATTTGGAAAGGTTTGTTGTCTGGTTGTCCCGATCCTCTTGTCAGAAAATGTTCACATATGTCTGTACTTTGACATAGTAGAATAAATTCTCAATTCATGCTGCTCTTAGTCCAATCGATCACAAGGACCATCTCAGGACTCACTGCACGATGACTTTGGTAACTTTCGTAAGATTTCAAGCGGGGGGGAAAAAAACAAGTAAACCTGTGAGTCAGTGGGAAATGGTCAGTTCTAATGTTTTCAATTGAAAGAATTCATCACCCAAGTATGCCCGTATTTCAAATTATGGTGTCATTGTGCAATTATCCCGTTACGAGTATCAGCTTCAACCTCAAGTTCACCTGACCAAAAACGTGCTGCGTTATGCAACGTAATATTGTTTAACACTCTCAAGGCGAAACTGCTGTGTTAAAACGTTCTATCACTACAGGTGATAGTTGTTTTAAAAACAAAAATAATGAGAGAGAGAGAGAGAGAGTGAGAGAAAGAAAGAAAGAGAGAGAGAGAGAGAGTTAGTCCCATAGCATGAGGCCGTGTACACCCGAGATGGTCAATACTTCAGTACTCTCGGATCAGTATTTTGAGGGCAGTTCCATTCCTCCTCCCTAACTACTTTGTTTTCCTCAACTCTGAACAAGGTCAGCCTTTCACAGATTACTGCAATGGAAGACACGCGCGCCCGTTTCGCGAGCCATACTAGAAACCCGTACTGTCAGACGGGAAGAGTTCTATCCATTCCGATACTATTCAGGCCTCTCAACGACTGAAAAATTACCTGTAAAACAGTCGTTTCCGGATACCATGGCAATTCAAATCTAAATCAATTGTTGTTATAGTCCCATTGACGGTTGAGGGCCTGTCAGAGCCGTACCACCAACAAAGTACGAGTTAAAACGTTCAGTATGGTAACATTTGATCAGCCAATATTTAGGAACAAGCTGACAATGTTCAGACCTAATGTTTACCGTCAGTTTTTTGTTTTGTTTTATTTTGTTTTGTTTAAAGCCCCGCCGACTGCGTAGAGCCATATCAGTGCTATAACCGTATCAAAACATACAATACTTCAACACGGAAAAAAAAGGAAAAGAAAATTAGGTACACATATCAATGCATTTGCGCATATAGTCTAAGGAAATGCTCTTTGGCGTTGAACGCTCTAATTTATCGCACAGGGGATTTAAAAAAACAAACCTGAATACAAATTTAAACATAACTAAGGACACTAAAACATACATAAAAACGGGCCTAAATTACCTAATATCGCTTCCGCATATCTCATCTCCCCAGAGTGAATGCGCCAGCAAGGTTGAAATTGATACGAAGAAATGACAAAGCAAAGGAACAATGGGGTTGCTGAGGGGGGGGGGGGGGGGGGGGAACCTAATGTGTACAACAAAAACCCAACGTTTACCATCTGCATGTACTGAAGATCCCATGTGTGCAACAAACGTTTACGAAAGGCCCAATGGGGGAGTACTTGTACAAACACAGGACAAATCAACGTGACCCTCACCACTCCTTTTAACTTTTAAAAGTCCACCTTCTTTATCAACAACTTACAGAAGGAACTCCGATAGACGAAGGGTCTTACAAGTCCCTTTAACCTGAGATAGAGTAACGAATTGCGTCCACCGTTAACCGTATCGTCTGGAATGCTGCCCACAACTGTACACATCGCACGTACAGGTAGTTGAGGGGTTTGACACATTAGTGAGTTGGTAAGAATGTTATCTGCCTGGCTCAAAGGACTCCGCATTGGAATCTCCGTTGACGAATCAAGTCCCACTGTGGAAATAGGAGAGATACTGACGACAGTTAGTGTGTGTGTATGTGTGGTCTCTTTGTGTGGTCTCTCTGACGGTACAGTTGTTTAGTAGTATAGTACCATAATAGAAAGGGAGGGAGAGGACAGGGAGATGTCCGTGTGAGAGATCAGGTTTTACAGACTGTGGCATGCCAATGTTGTGTTGTACCTGCAGGTGAGTGGATTATTAAGGAGTGTTTGAAGGTAGGTAAAGCGTGGTACTTCACTACTTGACGCGGTACTTGCGTGGTACTTCACTACCTGACGTGTTATTTGAGTACAGCTTTCTTTGGTCTGCCGTAACATGGCATATATATCTGACAAAAAGTAGAATACACTCCGGTTAGGGATGGGGGGAGTGGTGTTTCAATTTTAGCTCTTGGCTGTTTAAAGGTAAATAATGTATAGACTTTCAGTACTTGACGCTGTCTTTTGTGTTGAGTAGTAAAGCTTTCTTCGTCTATCAAATCATCATTACCAATATTCTTGTTCATTGCTGTTGTCCAAACTCTCAGCTGGACTCATGTGCATTACAAATAATTTTTTTAGTGGAACACGGAGAACTTAATCTGTTAGTTTATTGTTTATTATTACTTTTGTTTAAAGCCCAGCCGACCGTGTAGAGTCATATCAGGGCTATAACCTGTTTCAAAACATACTGTTTAAACAAGTTGTGGGGGGGGGGGGGGGGGGGGGTTGAGAGAAAAGAAATTGAGTAAACATATCAATACATTCGTATACATAATCCAAGGAAATGCCCCTCACGTCGACCACTTCTTCCAGTTTATCACACAAGGGATTTAAAATACATACCTGAATACAAATTTAAAATACAATTAAGGACACTAACATATATATTTACGGGCCTAAATTATCTCAAATTGCTTCGCATATCTCATTTTCCTAGAGCCAAAAATGCACTTAACACATGTACCCAAATATAAATTCTAAGAGAAAGTATGTAAGACTTTATCATACACATACAGGTGAATGGACCAGCAAGGCAGAAAACGATAGGAAGAAATAACAGAAAGCAAAGGAACAAGGCAGGAAAAAAGAGAGTGACAGAAAAGAGGAAATTTCTAGCACAGAATTTCCAGAAGGTGGGGATACTATTTATACCGAAAGAGGCCCCGGTATCCCCACGGGGGACTTGTTCAGTGCTGTTGTCCCATAATCTCGACTGGACTCAACGTGCATTAAAATAAACGTTTTAGTGGAGCACAGAGAACTCAATCTTTTAGGTGAGCTGATCATGTTCCACTGTATTGATATACAATCAGCATCTTCGGGGGATTTGCTAGATATTTTCATGTTTTTATAAGCTAGGCACTGACACGACTTACTGCTTAAAGCCCAGCTGAGTGCGCAGAGCCATATCAGGACTGTTACCACCTCAATACGTATGCAACAGTCTGTTTAAAAAAAACGGGAAAAAGGAACCAGAAGAACAAGAAAACAAATGTAAGCGCGTATTCAACAAAACAAGACAAGACAAGCGCAAATTTTCGGCCAACCGGCCTTTGTCAAGCGCGAACGCACGTAATAATAAAAGAGGACTAAAAACTTCCCTGCCGCCTCGTCCAGTGGATAAAAAGGGACCAAATGGAATGCCCATGTCTTCATGAGCAAGGAAAATGTTAAGTAACACACATCAATGCAATCGCAGGGCACACAATCCATTCCGCCCAGTTTGTCATCAAAGGGCTGTATAAAAACAGACGTGAATACAAATATAAACGTAACTAAGAACACTCAAACAGACATGGAGACTAGCTTAATTCAATTACCTCAAATTGCCTCTGCATATTGTATTTCCTTAGAGCCAAAAATGCAGTTTGTACACGTAACTATCATCAATCCCTGGAGAAGGTATGCAATAAGGCTCATAGAACACGTGAAGACGAATGGACCAGCAATGCAGAAAATCATAGAGATGAAAGAAAGCATAGAGCAAGGTAGATACACAAAGAACGTGACAGAAAAGAGAAAATTTCTATCACAGAATTTCCAGAACATGGGGATACAAACTGACGTGGCTTACAGGATCTTTAACGTGCATATTTGATATTCTGCGTGTGCACATATGTAAACAGGATTTAGGCACTAGCAGGTCTGCATGAATGATGACCTGGGAGATCAGATAATTCTCCATCCTTTACCCACAAAGAGGTATCCAAATGAATCGAACCGACCTTCCGACTGTAAGTCAGACGTTTAACTACCACGCCCGTCATGGCGTAATGTCTCAGAAAAAAGGATTACACTCCGATTTTGTGAAAAAAGAAGAGATAAATTGTAAGCTGAATTAGTTCTTGACATGGTCTTCTTGTGTCGAATAAAATCTTTGTTCGGTTACGTCTGAGCGTTTATAGGATTGGAGAGAAATGTGCGAAACGACCGTTCGTTTTACAGTTTGAATGAAACACCGCAGGGAACTATGACGATAATCTGAATGATAATCTGTTTTCATGCTTTAGGAAAAGGAAAAAAACTTTGTCTTTTCTAATAAATGATCTACGACTGCATATATACATACACCCACATTATATATATATATATATATTATGTTGTGTGTATTGTGTTATATGTGTGTGTGTGTGTGGTGTGTGTGTGTGTGTGTGTGTGTGTGTGTGTGTGTATACACATACATACATACATACATATAATATGTATATATGTATATATATATGTATATGTCTACATATATATATATTTATAGATAGATGGGTGAGATAGATAGAGCCTTTTTTGTTATTTTTGTTTAAAGCCCAGCCGACTGCGTAGAGCCATATCAGGGCTACAACCGCTTCAAAACATACAAAAATTCAACAGGAAAAAAAATTAGTACACACGTATATCGATGCATTCGAGCATATAATCTAAGGAGATGCCCCCGGCGTTGACCACTCCGTCCAATTTATCGCACAGGGGATTAAAAAAAACACACCTGAATACAAATTTAAGCATACCTAAGGACATCAAAACATAAAAACGGGTATAAATTACCTAAAATTGCTTCCGCATATCTCACCAAATGTACCCATTTATCAATCCTAGGAAAAAGCACTAAGACTTTATTGAACATATCAGTTGAATGTACCGGCAAGGCAGAAAATGATAGGAAAAAATGACAGAAAGCAAAGAAACAAGGCAGAAACAAGAGTGACAGAAAAGAGGAAATTTCTAGCACAGAACTTCTGAAAGGTGGGGATATCATTTATACTAAAAGAGCCCCAGGCATTCCCACAGGGGAAGAGAGAGAGAGCCTTGTTCACAAATGAACTTACGCCACGCTATGCTAAAGACATAATGGTTTCGCGAATGCATGCACTTGACAAAAACGCTTCGACCCAATCATCACACCACAAAATATATTAATCCAGTCTTAACACAACACTCGACTGTAATCCAGTTGTTAAATGTAATCTCTGAATAATGCAATGATTGCCCAAGAGAAAGATATAGAGAAACAGATTAATTTCTTTTCCACAACCAGCCTAGTCTATAATGTGGCGGTAAATTCTATATATTTATGACACTTACTGCTCCTTCTGGCGTGTGGGGCAGCAACAAGACTCCCCACGCCTGTTCGTCACTGGCCATCTTTTCAGTACTGCTTTACACCATGTATTTCTTTTGCCTCCACCGTTACCATGTTCCAGAGTGTGCCTAAATTTATTGTGAACCTTTTCAGTCTCACTTAAATACACAAAACACAAAGGAAAATTATTCAGTTGTTTCTGAATGGAGCTTTTGCAAATTTTATTCAAAAGTGTGGCTTGTGGACGAGTGGCGAATGCACGAATTTGGAAGTCATGGCGTTAAAGTCCACGTCACACAGACCCCGGAAAATGCCTAAGACAGTAATATTTACATTATCTTTTCACTGTTGTGACAATTTACATTGTCCTCGTTTCATGTGAAAGTTATTTTCTACCGACGCGTATTCAAGATCACAGTGACCTTCATAAGAATATAAAAAGGTAGATTGTTAGAATGGCTTGACCATTTTGTTTCCAATTCATGTCGTCTCTGACAAGCCAGAGAGAGAATCTGCGACAGAGATGGAGACTTTTGTGTATTAAACGCGCATTAAAGAGTGCTGCTTACACAGCAGTGTCTTCAAGTAAACAGTCTGTTCGAAATTTCCTTGCCTCGGAAAAATGCCATTCACAGCTTTCTTAAACAGACATGGACATTGAAAGAATTTGTTTGTAAGGTGCACAAGAGCTAAGATGCTCGTCTGATTGCTGAATGAAAAAAAAGTTGAAATGGTAAAATATGATAAAAAGCATGCCCCTTAAGAGCTGACACTGATGTTAACAAAACAACAAACTGATGGCTGGGCTTGGGGGAAAACCCGGATGACATGGTAAAACATGATGAGAAGCATGTCCTAAAGAGCTGACACTGATTTAACAAAACACCACCACCACCAACTCAATCCAGCTGCAATTCAATTCATGTTGTGCATATGCGAGTGGGCCCTAACCCTCTCTCTCTCACTACATTTCTCTTTGAACAACAAAAAAGCAAATTATTTTTTTCTTCAAGTCTGAGTGAATGTGTTCTTTGGACAACTCAAAATACAAATCTTTCACAAGCGATGGGAAAGGACACTTACAAGCATAAAATGAACTTAGGTCAACATTGACTGACATTTTTTAAAAATAATTCAATTTATACGCCAGCCAACACCCGTTTATGCAGAAACGGTATCATAGGAAAATAAAGTATGAACTCCACCCTATCCTGTATTGCCCAACTCCATGGTATTAACACGCTCTTTGTACACCAATTAGGGCACTGCAGCTGGCGCACCCCTATATCTCGACGGGTGGGCCCGCAATGATTTTTCCTCAGCCAGTGTTGCGACAGCAATATTTTGTCAAATTACACTAACAGCATAAGGAGATTGAGGGGAAGAGGAGGGAGAGGAGGAGGGAGGAAGAGAGAGGGGAGAGAGAGAGAGAGAGGAGAGAGAGAGGGAGAGAGAGAGAGAGAGAGAGAGAGTTCATATTGCTGACAGCCCAGCCGACTACTAGAGCCATATCGGGGCTAACACCACGTCAAAAATGACAACCAGGTTAAGATAAAAGACAACAGGTAAAAACCATGCTTACCGTTAACCTTGCGAGTCTAAAATGCCATTAAAGAAAACCATACTTGGGACGTAATATCATATCAGGTGAAATCAATTGATGTCTTGTAAAAACTGGAAAACTGCATCTGGAGGGACGTCTCGGAAGAGGTTCTTTAAGGAGTCTTCCGTGTTGCGCTTTTTTCTTACATCGTACAAGTCCCGGCAATCAAGGGTGGGGAGAGAGAGAGAGAGAGAGAGTGAGAGAGAGAGAGAGAGAGGAGAGAGAGAGAGAAGGACAGACAGACAGACAGAGGGAGGGGGGAGAGGTTCATACACCTTGTAGCCCAGCCGACTACTAGAGCCATACCAGGGCTAACACCACGTTTAAAACAAGTCCAAATTCAATTAAAAAGACAACAGTTAAAAACTAAGCTCTCGTTTATCCTTTCAATTTTAAACGCATTTAAATCTCTTTCCCATACGTATAATCACACAAGATGAAATCTCTTGATCTCTTACAAAAAAAAGAAAAAAAAATTGAATCCTGGGGACCATATAATTATGAAGACGTTCTTTAAAGAGTCCGCTGTATAGTGCTTCTGTCTCACATCGTGCAAGTCCTGGCATTCAATAAGAAAGTTTGATACCGAGTGACTCGTCATACATTATACATCATGTTGCTTCTTCAGTTTTTAATAGGACTGGTAAGAGTGAGCGTAGAATATGTAACCCGTGTATAATCTACACAGTACTCTCTCTTTCCTATGGTTACCAGGAAAAGATTGGAGAATCTGTTTAAGGCCAGGATACATTTGGAAAAAAAACAGTTTTGTCTGTTCCAATCGAAAAATTTCACATAACTTTGTACTCTGGGTTTCAGATCTGTGTTAAGGGATGAAGAATTTAGACAACTTTTCCTTGTGGCATTCTCAGCGAGGCAATCCACTACCTTTTCATTGACTTGATTACTAACGTGGCCAAGAACCCAACGGAAAACAATCGGGTTATCTTCAGTTGTAAGAAATGAACAGAGGTCAAAGAATTTCAGAAGCTCTCGGTGACTAATGTTTCGGCCAGCAACTACCGAAAGGAAGTCTGAAAGGATGAGAATCTTTATGCTTGGATTGGGACACTATTTTAGTGCCAAAACCACAGCAGTCAGTTCGGCGGGATAAACACGACCATCAGTAGGGATGTGTTTTGAAAACAATCGATTGGGGATAACGGAACAGAAGGCAGCAGCAGCAACACCTTATCTGACTTTGATGATCTGTGAACATTTCAGGCAATGAAGATGAGATGCTTCCGCAAACTCCTTGGTATCTCATACAAAGATCATATAACCAATAAGGAAGTGAAAACCAGAATTGAAAACGCCATCGGGCCGTATGAAGACCTCCTGACTTCAGTGAAAAGACGCAAACTGAGGTGGTACGGGCACGTCACACGATCATCTGGACTGGCCAAGACCGTCTTGCAGGGAACAGTACAGGGAGGGAGACGAAGAGGCAGACAGAGAAAAAGATGGGAAGACAATATCAGAGAGTGGACTGGCCTTGAATGGAACATCATTCTGCGGAAAGCTGAGGACCGTTAGAAGTGGAGGAAGTTGGTTGCAAGATCTTCAGTGGTGCCCCAACGGTCAACCAGACTACGGGATTTGAATTGAATTGAAAAAAAAATTGAATATTCCCTGGGCTGACGAAAATTTCTGACTCTACATAAAACGTCTTGTACGCTGATCAAATGGTACAGCCTTTAGGGAAGGGAGCAAGATTAAAACAGACCTTTGGTGAACTGTCCAAACATTTAGAGAAGTCTGAAACAACTGCTGAATCTATTATATGTATTTGCCTTTTGCGTGTGAGCACGGATACGGAGTCCAAGACGACGAGTAACTTTTGAATATTCTTCAAATTTAGGTTTGACATTAATTTTAGTATTGATAATGCAGTCGCAAGCTGGGTTTTCTGGTTCAGACAACAGTTTAAAGCAGAAGATAAAGGTTATTTTTAGTCTACGGTTGGAGAGGGAAGTTTCCCTGCCTTTCCGTGGGGAGGGGGGGGGGGGGAGAGAGACAGAGAGGAGAGGGGAAAGGGGAGAGAGGGAGGGAGAGAGAGAGACAGAGGAGAGGAGGGGGAAGGGGAGAGAGGGAGGGAGAGAGAGACACAGAGAGAGAGAGGGACAAAGACAGAGAGAGAGAGACAGAGAGGAGAGAGGAGAGGGGAAAGGGGAGGAGAGAGGGAGAGAGAGAGAGAGAGAGAGAGAGAGAGAGAGAGAGAGTGTGTGTGTGTGTGGAGAGAGAGAGAGAGAGAGAGAGAGAGAGAGAGAGAGAGAGAGGCAGAGAGTTAGTTCATGTTGCTTATAGCCCAACCAAACACTACAGCCATGTGTATGTCTAACATCACGTTAAAAGCAACTCCAAGTTTAATTTTAAAAAGTTAAATCATGCACAAGATTATCACTTCCAGTTTAAATATGTTTAAAATTCTTTTCCATACGTTATGATCAAATAAATAAAGTGGAATCTAAACAACAACAACAACAACAACAACAACAACAACAACAACAACAACAACAACAACAACAACAACAAAACAACTTGAAAATTGCATCCAGAGAAAAAATCTGATGCGTTTATTTAGAATCTGAAGTATTCATGTCACGCATCATTCAAGTCCAAACAAAAGGTGTTTGACGCTTAGTAGGTCACCACACAGTCGGCGCCATTGTGCTTCTTCGTTTCTTATAAAGTATTTGTGAGTGCAGAATGTGTGACCCGTGTGTAATTTGGGGGGGGGGGGGGGGGGGGTGGAGAGACAGAGAGAGAGAGAGAGAGAGAGGGGGGGGATGATTAAGCCATTCCAACGACCTCTCTTATTACATATAAACTATCACAAAAAAATCCAGATTTTTGTGCTTCCCAAGGTCATTGTGAACTTGGAAAAAGTGTGAGACAGGCCTAAAGCAGTATTTGATGTGAAGCGAGAACAACAGTGGACAGTCACAATCACAACAGTGATGTTCAAGTTGTTTAAAAGCTCACATGACATCTGAAGCAATATCGGTACAAACGACACCGTACTAAAAAGTTTAATAAGACAACAGTTAACAACCAATCACACCATTGTCCTCTTTTTTAATTTTTTTTTTTATTGTTATTGTTTTTAAAGCCCCGCCCACTGCGTAGAACCACATCAGGGTTGTCACTGCTACAAAACATACAAAACTTTCAACAGGAAAAAAAAAAATTCAGTACATATATCAATGCATTCGCGCACATAATCTAAGGACATACCCCCGGCGTTGACCACGCTGTCCAATTCATCGCACAGGGGATTTAAAATACACACCTGAATACAAATTCAAGCATACCTAAAGGTACGAAAACATAAAAACGGGCCTAAC
>CM060313.1:88157630-88182630 GCA_030674185.1 Monoplex corrugatus | reverse complement strand
TGATCTCTTGTAAGAACTTGAAAACTGATCTAGAGGAAAAGCTCTGAGTGGGTTTCTTAATGAGTCTGCTTATGTCTCACATCGTAGAAGTCCAGGCATTTAATAAGATGTTTAATACTGCCTGGTTCGTCACACAATATACACAATTGCGCTTCTGTTTTTTTTAAAGGTATGAGTGAATTTAGGGTGTGTGACCCTATTTAGGCTGCATAATACTGTCTCTTTCCTATGGTTCCAGGAACAGAGGGGAGAATCTGTTTCATGTGTGTGTGTGTGTGTGTGTGTGGGGGGGGGGGGGGGCTGCTTTTGGAAAAGTTTGTGGTCTGTCTGTTCTAATCATCGTGCCAGAGATTCTCACTGAAGTCTGAACTTTGGGTTTCAGATTTGTGTGAAGGATTAAAGATTTAAACATCTTTTTCGTTATGGCATTCTTGGCAAGGCTGTCAGCCTTTTTGCTGCCTCGAATACCAATGCGGGCAGGAACTCAGGCAAAAATCATACTGCAAACGTCAGTTGTAGGAGAAATAAAGAGTTCAAAGAATTTCAAAAGCTCTGTGTGGCTGATGTTATCTGTAATTGCCTGCAAAGCGGAAAGGGAATCTGAGAAGATGAATTCTTTATGACTGGATTAGGACAATATTTCTGGTGCCAAAATCAGAGCAGTCAGTTGGGCAGAATAGACGAAACCGTAGAAGGAATGTTTGGAAAACGACTTGTTAAGAATAGCACAACAGAAAGCAGTAGCAGCAATACTTTCATGACTTTGATCAATCTGAGTATTTTGCGGGCTGATGGATTTTTGTTGTTGTTGTTGTGGACACGGTTCTGCATAAAACGACGTGCATACCAACGAACTGGTAGAATCCTTATATAAAAGAAGCAAGAACTAAACAAACCTCGGAGCGTTTTGGAAGTCTATGAAGGACTGTCCGAAAATTCGAAGAAGTTTGAAACAACTCTTCGATCTACATCTTCCTTCTGCATGTGAGACAGGATACAGATTCCGAGAGGAGGAACAACCTAAGAATTATCTTCTAATTCGATTCTAAATTTGGGGTTGAAGATACAGTCGTAAGGTGGGTTTTCCAATTCAGAGAATTTTTTACGCAGAAGTGTAAGCTTAGTTTCAGTCGGAAACGAGACGGAGAGTTCCCTTGCCTCTGTGTACAAACTGTATACAGTGTTCTCAATGCTTCAAGACAGGTGGAGCCAATGATTGTTTACGGGATCACGTGTTACAAGTAGGGGAGGGGGGGTCCTAGCAGGGCCATGTACAACGCAGTTAATCTAGTTTAGAATAGATAAAGGCTTAGTAGCGGTGGAGCAGCGTTTTATCAGTACCCTCGTCCGTATGAACTACAACTCGAAAATATTCAGAGCTTTCTGGCATGAGGTTTGACTCCTGCACCATATCCGCCAACTGCAAAAACTTAACCCTTTGATTCTCCCACCCTATCCACCAGCTTCCTGTAGGAAGCTGATGGATAGGGTGAAGCAGTCAAATGGTTAAGTTTTCGCTTTGCTAGCATGGTTGGCAAAGCAGGATGCCAGTGGACAGGGTGCAGAAGTCAAAGGTTTAAGATGTGACCAAAGGATATTCAACTTTTCGCCAACAGTGCGTTTCAGACATTTAGCTTGACTCCAGTTGGAATGATGGACTTTCCCATAAGGAAATCAGGGTAGAGTTTAAGGACACTGCCTACTAAATTCCATACTAAAAACAGTCCTGGGGCCAGACCAAGGGAGAGTCCCCCCCACCCCCACCCATCACTGCGGTAAAGAAACCACCACAGCCATCCATTTCTTTTTCTTTCTTTTATTGTTGTTTAAAGCCCAGCCGACCGAGCAGAGCCATATCAGGGCTATAACTGCTTCAAAACACACAAAACTTCAACAGGGAAAATAAAAGACAACAGTTAAAAACCATGCTCACCGCTAAACTTGCAAGTCTAAAATGCAATTAAAGAAAAACAGACGTAAAATCATATCAGGTGATATCTATTGATCTCTTGTAAATACTGGAAAATTGCATCAGGATGGACGTCTTGGAAGAGGTTCTTTAAGGAGTCCGCCGTGTAGTGCTTTTGTCTCACATCGTACAAGTCCCAGCAATCGAGGAGAAGGTGTCTGATGCTCAACGGCTCGTCACACGGTATACCACGATATCAGAGTAGAAAGGACCACAGAACTTCAGACAATTTTCGTCATGCTATAATGATTGATGATTTCATGATAACTAGAATGTGATCATGATGTTATGATGTTCTATCTATCAGTGCGACTGTGTGACACAGCTAATTCAAGTTCACATCGCTTATAGCCCAGCCGACTACCAGAGCCATATCAGGGCTAACACCACGTCAAAAACGACAACCCGTTGAGATGAAAGACAACAGTTAAAAACCATGCTCACTGTTAACCTTGCAAGTCTAAAATGCAATCAAAGAAAAACAGCTGGAAAAATCATATGTACGACACAGCTGTGTGCCCTACGCTTCTCTAATCATAATGTATCGTAATGTCAACCGGGCCTGAGAGATAACAGACACCTGCAGTGTTGGTCAGGACAAATGATTTAACACTCTCGAAGACGCATCTGTGAAGTGGATGAGACTCAACTGTTTGGTCCCAGTCTTCCCAATGAAGTACAAAATCTGTACTTTCTGTGACACTTTATGAAAGAAAAAGGAAGACTTTGCAAATATAACAAATTTTAAAAACACTGGTCTATTTTCAAAGAAATCGGGACATAAAAAAAGGGAAAGAATTTGTACGGCTTAGTGATCGGAGATGCTCAAGGTGGAAGGGAGGGTAAAGGGGGGTTCAGTTCAGTTTAGTTCATATTGCTTATTGCCCAGCCGACTACTAGAGCCATATCAGGGCTGGTAAGGGTGGGTGGGTAGGGCGAAAGATGACAGTGAAAGGGATGGAAAGAGAGAGAGGACAGGCAGCGAGGCTGGCGGGCAAAGACGTGCTGAAAAATATGTAAAGCAAAAAATCGTGACGGAGCGATCATAAACGACGTCTGGTAAAAGAAGCTTTCTCTCCTCTTCCCCCAACCCCCCTGCACCTTTTCTTCTCCCATTCATTGGTAAGCACTCAAGCGTTACCAGTAACGGGTCTAAATCCGGTTTCAGGAAATGTATATAAAAGTAAAGCTTTAAATCGTCACATTTATTTTGATAACCATTGTTAGGTCTCTATGAAGGAACAGAGTTTTCCTCTCTCTCTCTCATTCTGTGTGTGTGTGTGCGTGTGTGTGTGCGCGCGCGCATGTGTGTGTGTGTGTGTGTGTGTGTGTGTGTGTGTGTGTGTGTATGTGTGTTTGTGTGTGTGTGTGCGCGCGCGCGCTCGCTCTGAGAGATCACGTTTAATGTCCTAGACAAATGACTACTGATGATCTGATCAATGGTTTCACCTAAGCTCTGCAGTCCACTACGTTCGTCGTACGAACGTGTGGTGAATTATCATTCTCAAAGACGACTTTTCGTCTCTTGGATAGCATATATGCTAGATTTTCTCTACCCTTACCCACTTCACTGTGTGTAGAATATGTGTACATACATATGTGTAAATATAAGTACATAAATGCATTCTCGCAAAGTTGTGCCGGTTTAACTGTGATATGTCTCTGATAAGCCTTTGTACTTTCTCTTAGTACTGACAATTGGGTACATACGTAAAGTGCATTTTTGGCTCTAGTGAAATGAGATATGAGGAAGAAATTGAGTAATTTAAGCCCGTTTTTATACATGTTTTAAAGTTCTTAGTTATATTTAAATTTGTACTCAGGTATGCTTTTTTAAATCCCCTGCGTGATAAAGTGGACGGAGTGGTCAGCGCCAGGGGCATCATCTTAGATTATGCGCGCGAATGAATTGATGTGTACTTCATTTTCTTTTTTTTTTCTTTCCCTGCCTAGCGCCTAAGCATTGTGTATGTTTTTAAACGGATATAGCCCCTACACTGTCGCCTAGGCTTTAAACAACAATAACAATAACCTTGTGGTGTAACCCTGATGAAAAGATATATCCTTTCAAATATATTTGCAAACATCTTGTTAGTCGGATTGTTTGTTCTATTGTTTCGTCAAGATTTGTTCGTAAGCTGTCAAGAAATCCTTGTTTAACAACTTGGTTTCTTTCAACTCACCGACGCCTCCAGTCAGCATGAATGGTTGATGACAGTGCTGAAGGACGTGACTTTCTGACAGATAAAGTGTCAGTGATGCATATATTGTTCATCATTCAGTCTCGATGTTACTCTTTGGTGTTTTACATGATCCCCTTATATGCTATAGAGAAATACAGATTTGATGGTAGTCGTTCTGTCTTAAGCGTCTCTTCCAAGTGTTGTGGTCGTCTTCTTTATTTTTTTTTCTTTGCTTTGTTGTTGTTTGTCACTCTTATGTCCAGTCACGTTTTTCCTACTCTAGGTTATTGTGGGTTAACCTCACAGTTTGCCACGTTTCCGTCTCATCTTAACTTGAGCATTCAACACCTGATGTTGTAGGAACCAGAAGAAAAAAACAACAACAACAGGAAAATGGAATCAGAACGCGTATTTAATACAACCAGACAAGGCTTGAAGTTGTGTTGCCATGCCATGTAGCAAGACAGACGAGATGTTCTGACTAGAACTGTTGACATGTATCTTAAGTCTCGTTTTCTTTTTCTGTGTTTCAGGTCAAGGACAGCCATGACGTCACAGACCAACAGCTCGGCGTCGCCTAGCATCATGTGGGACAAAAGCCGCCTCCACCGCGACAAAGGAGCACACAAAGGGAAAGCGCTGATGCCGGCGTCTTCAGGGGCGGTCAGTCGCCGCGTCAGTAGTAACGTCCCCTCTACAGCCCCGTCTGGTCGGCCGAGACACACGGAGTCCTCAGAACTGAAGATGTCCTTCGATCCCATGAAGGACAAGCATATGTGGACCATGTGGCGGGTGGCTGTCAATGGGCGGATTGTGGACGAGGCCCAGAGACATAAGCGCACCACCCAGCCTGCCGCCAACGGAGTCAAGCTCGAGCCAAACCCTTATGGGCGGGCTCTGGTGAAAACCCCTCTGGACCGCTTTATCCGGGTGGAGAACGGGTCACAGAACATTGCCCGCTTGATGATGGACCCGCATGGGGAAGGGGGAGATCGCCTGGGCACAAAGCAGTTTGTGTTTTATGGAGTACCCCGTGTAGTGTTGAAGAAACCAAAGAGGACCGTGCACTTGCCATAGTGACCACTGTCATCTTTATAATCTAATGCCCATGTTGCACACAGGCTATACCTTACAAAATTAGTTTCCTTTTTTCATCAGTCAAGATTAATACAGACATGAAGCAAGTCTTCACGGGTGTGTTGGGGGAGGGGTGGTGGTGTGTGGATGTTGTGATACGAATATAATGCCATGACGATTCTCGGTCGAAATCGAATGATATTTACCCCTGCGAAATCAGAAGTACACACGTCAGTGATCATAAATGAGATAATTTCGGTAACACTTTTAGTGATAATTGAGAGAATTTGTTATTCATTCGGGTCAAATGCCTGGTCCAAACACCAGGCACAGACAGGTCACGATTACAGAAAAACATCGAAAAAGATCGTTAGCATAGTTTACCATCTTTTTTTTTTTTTTTTTTTTAAATTGATTTCAGGCCAACTGTCAGATTTTCTGTCGGTAGACATTTCAGACTGGATTCTTGCGAATGCTGACCTTACATCATGTGTGTACCATACTGTTTCACGCTCTGTGCTGGTGAAATATGGCTTGTGTGTCACAATTCACTATTTTGCGTCTACTGCCAATGACTTGGAATGATGCTTAAGGTTGGTGGATTGTCATCTCTTTACTGAAGGCATGTGAGTGGGCACGTTTTATAGTTGTACTTATTCACTCCATTTACTGTCTAACACAAAAGCCAAAGAGATTCAGTCACGTGGTTTTGTGGTGTTCCAGGAAACTACACTTTCATCGTGTTTATACATAAACAGATCATGTGGGACCTTTGACTAAACCCACGTGGAGTGATGCATTCTTCAAGGGTTTTTACCAAGAATCCACACGAGATGTAATTCTGATGCATGATATACGAGATCAAATTACGTGGTGTTGAAAAAATCATCTGTGCAACGAACTGTGTGCCCCGAATGGATCCTAACAGACTGAACACATTACCACAAGAAGTGTTTTGGTATCCTGCTCATGACGACGTGTGTCCATCTTTGCGCTAACACTGTATTTTTAACGAGACCACCTTGGCACTTGGCAACGTAAGCGTTACTTTCTCTTGGACAGATACTAGTGCCAATGTTTTTCTAGAGATGCATACTATCCGCCTGCTTTTTCGCCCACAGACTACATTTTCCTATTCATATGGGAATATATCTTAGAGCTCTAAGTCATCATAACGACGGACAGATTATTTTTCTCCCAGTTTTATCACGTGCCCTACACCTAACATTTCATCATGTGCAGATCAGCCAACCATTACATGAGTGGCCCAGTGTAACATGCATCGGGAAGACTGCGGGCATCCCTTCAGAACATCAAGCTCTTCTACATGTATCCATTCACCGTGTCAATGGGCATGTATGGGCCGTCTGATCAATTAAAAAAATCGTTTTGTATAAAACTTTGCATATCTGCGTAACGATTATAATTTTGTATTTTGATCAATATTTCGCTTTCACTTCAGTGCTGAGCAGATAAGCACAAACATTTCTCTGGGTTGGTGATTGTATCCATGTACTATATATATATATCCAGTGCAGGTTCTTAGGTCAAATTGATTTTAATCGCGTTGGGAACATGAATTATTAAAGAAAGTGGATTACAACGATTTTGATCATCAACAACAGAGAGTCAGACAATTATTAGCATTAGTATATCAAACTTAATACAGCGAATCGCATACTATTGTCAAAGTTATAAACATTAATCCAAAAAGTAAATAAACTGATACACAAAGTTTCAAGCATTCTTTCAGGATGAGACTATAAAATGGGTGATGCCATTCTAAAATTATCAGTCGTGAAAAAGGATTATATCGGTGCCGCCGTTTCTGCTTAATGAAAAGCACATCGACACTCAGACGTCTCACTTTTTATTTGAAAATTTTATTTATACATCATACATGCACATGCGTCATACATACATGTGCGCAAACATGCTCATGAACACACGAAAAAAAAAAAAAAAAAACCGCGCACGCACACACTGACGAACTCTCGCACGCACACACACACACACACACACCACTCACTTTTAAATGCTTGCACACAGGACACACATACTCATGAATACCCGCACGCATACAACACAGCTTGTGGAGTAAGCAAGTGATAGGGCGGTGGTGGAGAAAGACTGATTTAAACAAAACGATTCCACTAATATGCTGCTTTATCTCAAGACACTGCAGCAGCTTGGTCAAACCGTACTGTTTTCAGCTAAGTCGTTATATACCTCGTAAAATTATACAATACGAATCTTCATAACTTTTTTCCCCCGTGGATATAATGGAGTGGGCCATGTGGGGTAAAAGACTTCTGCTGTTGTATTCGCTGATCCATGCACACAGACTGAGGACTTTCATCCCTGGATGGGGCTTAACGCCATGCCATCAACATTCGTTACTCGTGACTAAAGGACTTTTCAAACCTCCGTTGTAGTAACTATCATGATCAATTCATTTTGTAACCCAGTTAACGACGAAGGCGATCACAACGCATGATAAAAGACGTCTCTCCACCTATCAGACTTATTGCTACATGCGTATTGATATAGGTACAATAAGCACTCTTGTAGTTCTCATGTTCAATGGCAGAACCAACAGAAAAATTGTGCTATTTCAGTCGAGTTCAAGTTCATATTGCTTACAGCCCAGCTGACTACTAAAACCATATCAGGGCTAACACCACGTCAAAAACGACAACCCGATAAAAGACAACAGTTTAAAACCCATCCTTACAGTTAACCTTTCACGCTGCTTTTTTACTGGAGCTTTTTTTATATATACAAAAAAATTCGGTAAATTCAGGCAGTACCATGTCTCATGACTTGGAAACTGGATGATTATGAATCTATGTCTTCACACTGTTGCACGTTTACTTAAACTTTGCTTTTAAGTTTCACACTCACAACATTTCAACGAGCAGGGTACTTTAACACATTACTCATACTACTTTGACTCTACACTGTACTTTTACACTGTATGACGTATTGGTTTTTCTAGGACATTACGTGATTTAATCTCAAATTTTAAAAGGGAAAACTTCAGAAATATCTGAAAAACTTTTACATTGTACAATGTACCGGTTTTACTGCAAGTAACAAGTTTTACTTTTTGATGAGGGAGAGGGGAGGAGCAGTTTGGTTACACCCACAGCGTCTGCCGTACCCAAAATGACAGGTTTATAATAAGCTTGTACAACCGTATTTTTTTTCTCTCTTCCCCGCATTTGATGAGCACACCTGCAATGGTGATCTTACAACCAATCTCAGTGAAGTTTTCAGCCTTTGTGTCTCCGTTTCCCAATTACAGGTTTGCAACATTTGTCCCTACTTCAGCAGAAAACCGTACTCCAGAAAAAGTGAACGTTTTCTCAAGTAAGCTCTAGTCGATATCAATGATTCTGCCCTCTTTCGCTTGTTAAGCAGTGTTTTTAAAATTTACAGTGAAATGACAGAAAGTAAGGGTTGCTCCAAAACACAGAAGTCACAGAGGAATGGTTGAAGAGACTCATTTTTCTCAGGACCAGCTTTGAGAGCATTTTTGTAAAATCCGGTTTTTCAAGCTAATAAGGGTATAGGCATATATCAAGTCTGCTCGGTACGTTTATCTACTAGATTACTGTGCTGGATAGTGTGTTTTTGGACAGACGGTTGGCGTTTATATTGTAAACAGAAGAGACAACAATGTTACAGTTGCAGAGAATCTGGTTCGTACATTGCTTCTGCAAATTTCATGTGGAAAATAATTCAAACCAACAAACCGATGCATAAGGAAATGAATATCAAGGGAGATAAATTTATGCCAGCAGGAAGACTCAAGGATACTCAGCGTCCAGCAGTAGAATGATTACTCAAGACCCTGAAACACACCTGGGCTGCCATGCGGAATGTGACTCAGAATACATAGCAGCGCTGGACCTTCGTTGTCACCCTACATGCCAGTGGCATAAAGGGGGGAACGGTTGAGTGAAAATACAGACATAATTTCTTACAGCGGGGAGATTCAGCACAGTCCTACGCCCCTTTTTCTGCCTCATGTAATTTATGTATTCACTTTGTATAGTCATAATGGGTGAAAGGTGTATAGATAGCTGTGGATATTGACAACTGTAAGTGGTTCTTTCATTTACACACATTTCGTGGTTTGCTACAATGCATTTTGTATCATATCATTATTACCATCATCATCGTTCTTATCACTGTTAATGTGAATAATTGCTGATAATGTTATTATCAGTATCGCTGATTTAGGTTCTTTCGTTTATTTATTTATTATTTATTTATTTATTTTTATTTATTCATTTATCTATCTATCTATCTATTTATGTATTCATTTGGATCAGAACGATTTCTGTGTAAAATAGAGCTTAGGTTGCTCTCCCAAGTACATCGAGTCGCCAAAATGCAGCACAACCCAATCAATGTATTTTCTTCTTCTTGTATTATTTAAATCCTATGAACAATTAAAATCAAAGGTTTTGAATGTTACAGCCAGTACGTTGTCTTTTTCAGTTATTTCATACTTGCTTGGTGCAAATGGTATGACTGATCTTAAACATTGCAACAGGTAACTTGTACCACCTCGTGTTAAAGTCATTATAAAGAATGACACGACAAAATATTAAACGACGATGCAAACATTACATTTATAGGACATTTTATGAGGAAAGACAAATTGGGTCACAACAGGACAGCTGGAGGGAAAGAGAACACCAGGTAGACCCAGGGAGAAAATATTGGACGGACGTGCAGGGTGGCTAGGGAGAGTAAGAGATGTACTTGCAGCGACCAGGGATAGATTCGTAAGGAGGGCCATGATCACCAACGCCGTGCGGCAGGGAACATGATGTTGATGATGAAACATAACTGTTGCTCTTTCCTCTTGACAATTAACAGGGAATCGCCGACAAAAGCTGAATAAACCTTTCCAACATATATCAGTGCATACTTTTCAAATGAACAGTCATTGAAGCTGAACACTTCCACAGAAGATGAACTCGATTATTTCACAGTATTGCTTAACAACGTCTGGCAGGAAGCCTATTCCAGACAGGTACACATGGAACAAAACAAAAACTAGCCAGATTTGTCACGCAGCACCGAATCACAAGTACAGACAGGTATGTAATCAGTCATCCCAGACACGTTCTTAGTACCTTTCTTGTGGTTATTTGAAATTTAAGACCGAAGAGTTAAATTCAAATATTCGTATATGTTTAATATTTTGGATTAGAGGCGGGGGTGGGGTGGGGGATGGGGGGGGGGGGGGGCGGTGCTGTGCTTGCACCCATCTAGGTTTGGTCTAACAAGAAGATCTAGAGTGAAACTGCTAACTTTACGTATTTGCATCATAAATTGCAGTCATTTTTCCCTAGATAATTCAAAATACACTCAGACATATGTAACTGGATGTCTTGATGTCCTTCTTCAGCAACTGCGTGATACTTAACTTTTTCAAATGACTCAATTATACACTGGACGTTCTTCATCCAGAAGTTTTAGTTCTAAAAGAGATCCGAGTTTCAAGGCGCCTTTATACATATATATATATATATATATATATATATATATATATATATATATATATAATATATATATATATATATATGTATATAATATATACACATAAATGTATGTATGTATGTATGTATGTATGTATGTATGTATGTATGTATGTATGTATGTATGTATGTATGTATGTATGTATGTATGTCTGTCTGTCTGTATGCATGTATGTATATTCTTTTTTCATTTTTCGTAAACGAATAAAATGTCATCTGCAAACTGGCTAATTTTCACCACACGTGGACTATATACTACTGCAATTTTCAAATCTAGAACTTTGTAAACAAAGACCCTCATATTTGATACCATTTTTGTAGTTCCCGATTTCATGATTCTGTCCATGTCATTGACATTTGATGTAGCATGTTAACAAAAGAAAGGAACTTAGCTGCACAGACCCTCCCAACAGTAATGCTTTATTTATTATACGCAGATCATTCCAACAGTAATGCTCTCATATACAGAGATCTTCCTCATAACAATACTTTCATATACACAGACCTTCCCCCAAACCTTACGATTATTGTTTAAAACCCAACCGACTGCGCAGAGCCATATCAGGGCTATTACCATTGAAAAATGTACACAACACTTCGATGACCAAAAAAAAAAAAAAAAAAAAAAAAGTATGGAAAAGTAAAGTGCACTTGACAATGCATTCGTGCACATAATCTAGGGATATGCCCCTGGCGTTGACCATTCCGTCCAATTTATCACCACAGGGTAAAAACTCTGAACACAAAAAGTAGACATAACTAAGAACTAGAATAACATGGCTTAAATGTCTAAAATTGCTTCTGCTCATCATATTTCCTTAGAGCCAAATAAATGCAGTTGATGCATGTACCCAATTATCAATCCTAATAGAAAGTATAAAGCTGGAGGGAAAGAGAGCACCAGGTAGACCCAGGGAGAGAATGCTGGACGGACTTGCAGAGTGGTTGGGGATGAGGAGGGTGGGGAAGATGCTAGGGGCAACGAGAGATAGAGATGGTTGGAAGTCCATGGTCGCCAACGCCATGCAGCAGGGCACCTGATGATGATGAATAGAAAGTATGCAAGACTTTGTATAACATTCACAGGAGAATTGACCAGCAAGGCAGAAAATGAGAGAAAAATATGACAAAACAACGCGGAAGAAGGCACAAACAGCGTGACAGAAAAGAGGAAATTGCTAGCACAGAATTTCCAGAAGGTGGGGATGGTATTTCTACCGAAAAAGCCTCCAGCATCCCTAAATGGGCTAATATGTGACCAGAGGAAGACCACAGCGGCGTTAGACAGATGGAGCGGCAGACACACTCCCCACCTACGACTCTTGCAACCCCTGCAACACAAAATCACCACCTTGAGATGTATTAAGAAGGGCTGTCAACAAGACGGGTGTGACATGATCTAAAACGCCAAGATCAGAGAAAACGTGGTATCAAGACAATCCATCATCACATTCATCAGCAGAGAATTAAGTGGTTTCTCATATGACCAGAATGTAACTCCCCCAGCTGGCTCAACAAACATACAATGAAACGACATAACTGCAAGACAGACCAAGGAAGACCTGGATTGGCAATATCAAAGAGACTGGCATCACAAGGCGCTTCTTTCAGGTGGCTGCCAGCCATCAGCTCTATCTCCTCTCCCCTGATATTCATGAGTGTACAATTGAGAGAGAAAGAAAATTCAGTTTTAGTGCAATAAAATCAATCTGCCTTCTTGGAAACATTGTTTGACAGGCGCTATTGTGGCGTGGGTAAGGTGTCGGACTTGCAATGGGTATAGTTGACAAAAAGTAATGTGCTGTAGTCATCTTCGCATTTGAACATGATTTACACAAACACGAACAGAACACCTACCAGTTTCGATCCTTGGGTTTTCCACACACACACACACACACACACACACACACATACACACACACACACAGGTGGGGGTGGGTGGATGCATGTGATGAGAACACGAAGTGAGGGGGAAGGAGTAATGCATGTAGTAAAGGCGATGTTACCTCACTTGTTACGTCCCCTTTATTATTATCTCCCCGTCACTTTGTGTTCTCATCACATGTACCCAGCACCCAGTGTGCGTGTTCTGTCATAATATGTGTTTACGTTTCATTTTTTCCCCGTAGGTGTATTGTGTAGAAGATCCAAATGTGGAAAGCGGTATATGTTTTATTCGTTTTCATTTGTGTGAACTATATTCAAGTCCTTAGGTAGGTACAGCTTTTTGTTTGTGTGAAGTATGTTTTAAGTCCTTAGGTGACTACAGCTTTGTAATTTGTGATGTATGTTCAGGTCCTTTGATGATAACAGTAAAGTCTTTTTCATCAACTATTTCTCATCTCACTTGCAAACACTCGCAGTTTTCTTAACTTCTAATAGGAAGTTTGGGATTCGATCTTGCTCGGATATCTCTCGACTCTGGTGGATAAAGAATGGAAATTTTTCAGATCTCCCAGGCTAACATGTGTGCCGACACGCTACAGCCTGGAAAAGCGGGACACTGATTAAAACAACAACGAGGGAAAAAAACAAAAACACTGCAAGGGTTTGACGCCTAATTTGTTCCCTAAAATGACCGTGCGCGTGTGTGTGCGTGAGTGTGTGCGAGCGTGTGTGTGTGTGTGTAATAAGCTAACTAAAGACCCCAAAAACATATATAAAAACAGGCATGAATTGCCTAAAACTGCTTCCGCATATCTCACCTCCCTGGAGCCAAAAGACATTTACCCAATTATCAAACCTAAGAGAAAGTATTTAAGACTTTATCGAACACGTACAGGTGAATGGACCAGTAAGGCAGAAAATGATAGGTAGAAATGACAGAAAGCAAAGGCAACAAGGCAGAAACGAAGAGAGTGACAGAAAAGAGGAAATTCCTAGCACAGAATTTCCAGAAGGTGGGGATACCATTTATACCGAAAAAGCCCCTGGCATCCCCACGGGTGAAGATCATGACATGAAAGGGCACAGTATCTGGGACAATTTTTGCAGTGCTATGAGTATGACTGATGATTTCATGGTAATGATGATCATAACGCTATGGCGTTCTATGTAGGATTGAGACTGCGTGACAGGGCTTTACACGACGCTTACTGTCGTAATAATTCTATCATGGCATCGAGTAAGCCTGAGAGATACAGGCACCTGAAGTGATGGTCAGGAAAACTTGAGCAACACTGAATGACGTATCCATAACGTGAATGAAACCTGACTATGAGGTCCAAGTTTTCCCAAATGAGCCCATAGCACGCTCAGCTCTGGTAGGAGGGGGTATGGGCTAAAAAAACATCACAGTATGGACCAATCCGGGTTTCAATTTACGATCTCCCAGCCGGGAGTAACTATGACTCTCTTGGTACTCAAGAATTTTTGGTTACTCTGGTCTCAACTATGACTCTGCCTTAGTCGGACTGAGTCGTGAAGGGTGTCTATGCGATGTTATAGCCTCTAGACACCCGGGCAGGATAGTTTGAGTGCACCAAGACGGGGGACACTCGTTGTGACCCTTGCCTCACCGGGCATGGTAGAACTACCTGCAAGCCCCCATCAAACGGCCTTCCCGTGGCGACCGCCGTTAGCTTGAGCACTGAGGTGTTCCGGTGACCAACGGGTTTGATGGGTGCGAATTCGCTCAACAGGGTTAAGTGGGTGGAATGCGTAATACAAGGAAAACGTGTATAAACCGTTTTCTTCTAGCCTCTCAGCCCACAGGGTGCTGTGATTGCCGCAGGTGCCCTGGAGCACACTGAAAATGGCCTCTCCAGCACTAAGTCCCCAACCTCAGTGGCCTTCTCGTGGCTTTCCTTGTTTAAGCAGAGTGCTGGGTTGGGTGCGGGGTTGTCCGTCCCATCCATGATGGAATTGAGTATCAGGACTTGGGGGGTACCACGATATTCTCTGACGAGATCCATATACCAGCTGTGGGGAACCGCAGTTTGGATGGGGGGTATCCTCTGTCAGAGAAGACAGCGAACAAGTCCGCCATTAAAAAAAATCATGAATAAAGTCTGCAAATTTATTCAGAGAGCTGGCAACTCGGTAAACGGCCATGGGGTAGGGTATGGGAGCATGGACGGCTCCCGCCCAGGACCTCTTCCATTAGGTGCATGGGGGAGCAAGGGCGCGAAGATCCCATGTACCACGGACTTGGGCAAAGGATAACCCAAAGCGAGACTCATAAACCTGCTAAGACCCGTTCCCTGGTTTCGCGCTGTCGGCTCGCGGGGGGGAACACAACCACTATGTCTACCCACCCTACAATACTCCAAGAAGGGTGGGTGGAAAGACTGGCTTGGTCGACAGACCAAGCTACACGAAGACGTCGGAGAGGCACCGATAACGATGAAATAGAGATCGCCAGGAACGATCTCGAAGACCGAGAAGGTGGCTTCTCCATCCTCATACCGTCCATTGCCTGGACATGCGAACTGTGCAGAGGCAGAGAGTTCGCATCGCTGCGCAAGTTGGCTGGCCACTTTCGTGACCAGCATCAGGGCACAGAACTCGTTTTCAGGTGTCGCAGATGTGGACGAGGCGGGGACATGCATGGTATGGAGGTCCATGCAGGTAAGTGCAAGGGGCACACTTGTATGCCAAAGCCTGACTCGCATCCCCATCAATGCGAGTTATGCCCAATGACGTTCACGTCGAAGATTGGTTTGGGGCAGCATATTCGCCATAGGCCCACCCGTGCCTGGCGAACGAGAAGCGCATTGCGGCTCCCAGGAAAGAGAAGGAGAGGAAAAGAACCTCTAGAGCGGTTGGAAAATCCAGACTCTGGGATGAGGTCTCTTCTAGAGCCCTGGCCCTGATTCTGGAGGAGACCGGACAGGGAAAAGGACATTTGGAGCGGGTGCGGGTTAAGATGGAAGCATTGGGATATGCCTTCACGACCAAACAAATTTCTGACAGAAAGAGGTCGAAGGCATTCCAAAAAATCTCCATCTCCTGTGCTCGCTCCGAAGGAATGTTAGATCCTCTAAGTTCTCCCAGGCTCTACTCTACCCAGAGAGCACAACCCCAATTTGGCATACGGACCCCTGCTTCACATTTGTACACCGAAACGATGTTGAGTGACCCGACACGGAGCCAGGCTCTGGATATTTTGAGGAAGGTAGATGGCGAGGATGTTGAACAAGCTATGTTCGACTTGCTGAGTGAGCTCTCCGCTGCTCTGCAGAAGGAACCCTCCAGGTGTGGCTCCGGTGGTGTCAATCGCGAGGACCGCGAGAGATTCCGCCGTGGCAGCCCCGGGAGGTTCTCCAGTGGTGGCCGCGGCGGTGTCGAACGCGAGAGGCTCCGCCGTGGGAAACCCAGGAGATCCAAGAAGTGGAGCAAGACAGCGAACCAGAAAGCCAACAAATACCGCGCCTTGCAGCAAAGTTGGCAGTCGAACAGACGCAATGCCATCCGAACTATCCTCGATGACCAACAAATGACTGGATGCGACATCTCGCCGGAAAAGGTGGAACAGGCCTATAACGAAAGATTTGAAAGGCAATCTCCCACGGTGGAATTAAACATCTTTCCACCGCCTCGGCGAGTTGTCACAGAAGAAGGACATGACGTCTTGGGTCAGCCGATCACACCTAGTGAGGTCATTAAAGTTTTGAAAGACACGAAAGCTATGACCGCGGCTGGTCCAGATGGGGTAGCGGCCCATCGAATAAAGGCAAAGTGTGGGGATGGGATCCTCCTGTCGATTGTGTTTAATTCCTGGTTTAAGAACAAAAGGATTCCGTCATACCTGAAGGAGGCCCGTAGGCTTCCAAGTATAATGTCTTGCGCCAGTCATCATTGAACGATACTTGCAGGATGTGACGGAACCGAAGGTCCTCATTGAGGGGATGCCTATCGGAGCAAGGGGTGGCTGGTGCAGCAGTAACGACTGGCTCTTGAGGCAATTGAGCATCAGCCGAAAGGCTGGTGCAAAGGCATTGTCTCTTCGAGCCTTGGGGGGGGGGGGGGGGGGACGATTCGTCTCCTCCAAATCTTTATGGATGTGTCCTTCACGCGTGCCGCATAACGGTAGGGCTGCACCTCTCATGTCTCTGGGGATGGTGGGGGTAGTGAGTCCAGCGCGTCACTGACCAAGAGAATGCCCACCCAGGGCTGAAAAATGGGGAATGAGGAAGCTTTCTAGTTTCCTCCAAGCTAAATTAGCCGTTTGAGTGGATTTTATGACCAGTCACAAACGCAGGAAGAACACCAAGCAACAGCAACAACAACAACAACAACAAAACAAAACCAAACCGAAACAAAAGCACATGAACATTTTTTGAAATGGGATCCGTCATTTCCGTTGCGCTTTTATAATATTACTGCGTTTATTGCGGTGTCTGTTTTTTTGACTGCATCATGCGTTCTCATCAATTTTTTTTTTATTGCTTCTCTGTTATATACGTCACGTTTTCCTTTTCGTTGACGTCAAATCTTGCATCGTCATAACATGCCCAACACAGTATCTTTCAGATTTTCTGTGTGTGTGTGTGTGTGTGTGTGTGTGCGCGCGCGACAAAATGTGTGCATAAATGTTCTCACTTCTATATGGACGGATCTTTAGCAAGTGTTAGTCAAAACTTTTGGCTGCTGAAGAGTCTCGAAAACGTAAGTTTGAATGTATAAGCTTGAAGATCAAGATCACACACAAAAACTACTTAAAACCAGTACGTTTTGAAGAATGTCTGAAATGCACTTTTCCAGGAACTTTCGAGCTGACAATTTTGAACATCTTTTTTCACCATAGTGACAATCTGCCACTGTCCACGATGCACGTATACAGTTTTGGGTAATGTACAATAGAATACGAAAATAATTGGAGCTAATTTCACGCACTTTTACGGGTGTTTTCGGTTCTGCTCGATGTAAAGAGACGTAAGACACCCTTACCTTCGATGTAAAGAGACGTAAGACACCCTTACCTACTCGCTTTGACCAGTCCTTCCCCACAAACATGCATTAAATATCCCTGAGTGACTGGCGACCATAACCCTGATCACGTGGGTGACGTGGGTGAAAACGTCATCACTGTTTGTGTGTTTTTATTTGAAACCGAAAATAGGAAACACGTGGTAATGTTTACATCTAGATCGAGACCAGTAAACTCCGGAAAATGCCGAAAAAAACGCGGAAAAAGCCAAAAAACGCGAGGTAACCGAAGGGGTAAACAAGTGTTGCACTGCACACATATTTTAGGTCGGTGATTGCACTGACACACGTGGTTGATGTTACTATTTATAGACAATAACTCCCCACTAGTGATGACGTTGTGCCCATGTGATCAGCAACCAAAATGGCGTGCAGGTGACTGCTGGAGCTGTGGTCGCCAGTCATTCAGCGATACTTTGTGCATGTTTGTGGGGAAGGACTGGTCAAAGTGAGTAGGTAAGGGTGTCTTACGTCTCTTTACATCGAGCAGAACCGAAAACACCCGTAAAAGTGCGTGAAATTAGCTCCAATTATTTTCGTATTCTATTGTACAACATTACCCAGTTTTTAATTCAACTGAAGCATCTCCAAAGTCACGGTAGCTTTGACAAGACAAAAATCTTGTTATTTCTGATACGTATATAAAAAGGAAGATAGAGTGACTTGACATTTTTTGTGTGTCTACACATTAAAAAGGGGATTTAAAAAAATGGTCATGAATGTAACTCCCCCACCCTTTGTTTTTCATTTTTCTTTTTCAGCTGTTCTATTTTCAAAGATATAGGAGCATAAAAGGGATGGAATTTACATGGCTTTTTTCTTTCTTTCTTTCTTTCTTTTTGTAAGCGGCGGGAGATGCTGAAGGTGGATAGCAGAGCAACGGATGGAAAGAGAAAGGAGAGAGAGACAGCGAAGCTGGTGGGCGATGACGTGCTGACATTTAAAAGAAAAAGTCGTGACGCAGCCATCATAAACATCAAAAGAGGTGGGGAAGATTTCTCTCCCCCCCCCCCCCCCGTTTCCTTCTCCCATTCACTTATTCACTGATAAGCACTCTAGCGTTACCGATAACTGTTCAAATCCAGTTCCAGGAAAAGAAATTTTTAAAGTTTCACATCTATTTTTATAATCACTGCAGGTCTGTAACAAATACCCGTCGAATACACATGGTTTTTCAATTTGTGTGTGGTCGTTTGTATACGTGTGTGTGGATGTGTGTGTGTGTGTGTGTGCGTGTGTGTGTGTGTGTGTGTGTGTGTGTGTGTGTGTGTGTGTGTGTGTGTGTGTGGTGCGTGCATGCGTGTGTGTTTGTGTGTGTTGTGTGTGTGTGTGTGTGTGTGTGTGTTGTTGTTGCGTGTGTATGTGTATGTGTGCGTTCTCTCTCTCTCTCTCTCTCTCTCTCTCTCTCTCTCTCTCAAACAAATGACTGCTGATAATTTAAGGATTAAAAAAAGCTCTGCAGTCCATGTTCGTCGTGCGAACGCGTGTGGATACCAGTTACAGACATGACTTCCGACGTCTTGAGTCGTACAGACACTCAGTGTAACCAATTTGCCGTCCTACACTTGAGTTAGGAAGCTTTTCTTCACTCCTCTCCTATTCCCTTTTGTGTAGAAATGTGTAATGCATGTAGATGTGTAAACGTATACATTAAGCATATGAATGAACTGTCGCAAAAGTTTCGTATGTAGCGTTTGTCACCTTGAAGAATAGCATGTTTTCTTAAAAAAGAAAAAAAAAACCCAACTTGCAACACATTCTTGGGCGAACTGTTCGATTGTCCAGTCAAGATCTGTTCGTAAACAGTCAAGAAATCCTCGATGACAAGTGTGTTTCTTTCACAAACCCTCTTACCATCATGAATTTTTCATCACAATTCTAATGCGCTAGAGGACGTTACTATCTAAAACGGTGTTGGTGACGCACATGTTATCCATCCATGCTCGCTTTTGTTTACTCTTTAGCGTTCACTGTCTGCCTGTGTACACTTGTCAAGAATTACAGAGCGGATGGTGATCAATCGATCTCAGATTTTTTTTTTTTTCAAATTACCGGCATTTTTAAATTGCTGTTTATCCTCTTGTTGGCTCTATTGTTTGTAACTGCATCCAATAAAGCCTTTCCTACTGTAGGTTCTTCAACTCGTGTTGCCTAAAGCCCAGCCGACTACTAAGGCCAACCTGGGCTAACATCATTTTTTCTTTATTGTTGTTTAAAGCCCAGCCGACTGTGCAGAGTCATATCAGGGCTATAACCGCTTCAAAACACAAAACTTCAACAAGAAGAAAGAAAAAAAAAAAAAAAAAAAGAATAGATAAGAAAATTAAGTACACATATCAATGCATTCGCGCACATAATCCAAGGACATGGCCCTGGCGTAGGACCATTCCGTCCGATTTATCGCACACGGGAGATTTAAAAAAACACCTGAATATAAATATAAGCATACATAAGGACACCAAAACATATATAAAAACGGGCATTCATAAATCACCTAAAATTGCTTCCGCATATCTCACCTCCTTTGAGCCAAAAATGCACTTAATACATGTACCCAAATATCAATCCGAAGAAAAAGTACGTAAGACTTTATCGGAAAAATACAGGTGAATGGACCATTAAGGCAGAAAATAAGTAGAAATGACAGAAAGCAAAGCAACAAGGCAGAAACAAAGAGAGTGACAGAAAAGAGGAAATTTCTAGTACAGAATTTCCAGAAGGTGGGTTTACTATTTATACTGAAAGAGCCCCCGGCAACCCAACGGGGGTAGCCGACTACAAAGGCCAACCTGGGCTAACATCTTACGAAATACATCTCTAATAAGTCTAATTAAAAAACAGTTAAAAACCAAGCATATCTGAGTTCAGTTCAGGTTGCATTAATCCAGCTGACCGGTAAAGCCATATCAGGGCTAACATTACGTCAAAAATACATCCAAGTGTAATCAAAAATACACAGTTGAAAACCAAACCCATTACAAGGGGAAAAAACACACACAACAAAAAAAGAGACCACCACCGTTTTATCAGGGCGATCGCCACGTTAAATGCAACGCCAAGTCTAATTAAAAAGGCAACAGTTAAAAAATCCAAGCACATTTCAGTTCATGGTGCTTACAGCCCAACCGATCATTATTAAATGTCATATCAGGGCTAACACCACATTAGAATCCTTGTTTTTATACGTGCATTTGTAACATATCGATACATAAATTTTATGAGCAAATTCTAATGAGATGTTTTGAATGTCCAAGTTATTATATATTTCAGTGATGACTACAATAACAGGAGTGAGAGTCAATCTTAAACTAAACTTTCTCTCAGAAAGAGGCCACAACCTACATCTGGTTTATCAATATGGATCAAAAGACTTGAAACTATGTGTTCTGTTTGTAGGATAACATATATGGCCCATAATTCAAGTTTAAAAGAAGCCTTTGGCGCAGACAGAAAAAAGTTTAGTACAGTCAGTTCTAACCTCGTTCTGTTTGTCCCCAGAAATAAAGTTTTAACCCCCCCCCCCCCCGAAATTACTGCTATGTACAAGACAATCATGCTGCACAGCCATTTCCTGGTCTTCTTGGAATATTCCGGTAAATATTTCTTGACGATTTTGCGCCGATATAGAAAAAAATCAAGTAAAAACCGAGAGATTGAATGTCAGCTGATCATTGACAACCATAGCATCAACATAAATGGGTATAAACTTAAGTGAATTCAAATATCTCAGCAGAATTTCACATAAGATGGAACATTCAACAGAGATTGGTATTGTTATTGTTGTTTAAAGCCCAGCCAACTGCGTAGAGCTATATCAGGGCTATGACCGTTTCAAACATACAAAACTTCAACAAGATAAAAAATGAAAAGAAAATTAAATACATATTTCAATGTATTCGTACACATAATCTAAGGACATGCCCCCTGGCGTTGACCAGTCCGTCCAATTTATCGCACATGGGACTTAAATACACCAGAATACAAATGTAAGCATACCTAAGGACTCAAGCATATATGTATAAAAACAGGCCTAAAATTACTTAAAATTGCTTCCACACATCTAACCTCCTTACAGCCAAAAATGCATTTAATACATGTACCCAATTATCAATCCTAAGAAAACGTACGCAAGACTTTATTGAACACATACAGGTGAACGGATCAGCAAGGCAGAAAGTGATAGGCAAAAAACACAAAAAGTAAATGACCACAGAAAAAACAAAGTAGGGTGACAGAAAAGAGGAAATTTCTCGCAGACTTTCCAGAAGGTGGGGATACTATTTATACTGAAAGAACCCCCGACATCCCCCCCGGGGGAATTCAACAGAGATAGAAACCCGAAAGCATACAATACAAGTTAACTGGCCCCAATCCCCAAACACACCACCGTTACTCTGAAACAAAAGCCAACTTCGTTAATTTTATTCAAATTATTGTCACCCCCAACTTGATACACCAGTACCAGACCTAGACCCTGACCAAATCCCAGAAGCACAAAACCTCCACCTGGCAGAAGAGTTGTTTCAGGGTTATCAGCAAGACTAGATGTGATATGATCCGAAACAAAACAAAAATATATAAAAAAATGTCGGATTAAGGATGGGAACATGACCCACTATCGGAGAGAACACATTCTGCGAAGGACACGCAATAAGGCAAGGGAGAACATATGCCATTTACGTCAATAGTTTAATGACGAGTAGCGTCCCTTAAAAGAAGCGGCCTATGTCCGCTGCTACAAAGTTGACAGTGAATCACTGAATGGAAGCCAGAAAAGATGCAGTACTTTGTTCTGAGGATTTTTTGTTTCTTCAGTCTTTTTCAGAAAGGGAGATTATTTCATACTGACAGGAGGTGTGTGTGTGTGTGTGTGTGTGTGTGTGTGTGTGTGTGTGTGTGTGTGTGTGTGTGTGTGTGTGTGTGTGTGTGTGTTGTGGTGTGTGTGTGTGCGCGTGTGTCAGAACACGTATTAAATATAACCAGACAAGACAGGAGGAAATTCTCGGACAAAGGCGTGATACAAAAATTAGGAGAAAAAGACTGAAACTTCCCTGCTGCTTCGTCCAGTGGGGAGAAGAGGATGTAGTCTGTTATACGATGTCACGTTTTACATCAAACCTTCATTTTCGTCTTGACTCTGATTTTCAACTTCTTCCTCCTCCACTCTCTCTTTGCTGTGTCCTCTTTTCCCTACTGGACGAAGCAGCAGGGAAGTTTCAGTCTTTTTCGCCTAATTTTTGTATTTGGTGTTTGTTTGTGATCTTACATTCACGCTTGACAAAGGCCAGTTGGCCGAAAATTTGCGCCTGTCTTGTCTGGTTATATTAAATACGCGTTCTGATTCTAGTTTCGTGTTTTTCTGATTCCTGTTTGCTTGAACACGGGCAGTCGTTATTGTTTTGGATTTCGTATAACTAAGGACACCAAAACATAAAAACTGGCCTAAGCTGCCTAAAATTGCTCCTGCACATTACGATTCCTTAGTGCCAAAGTGCAGTTATACATGTACCCAAATATCAATCTTTGTAGAAAGTATGTAAGACTTTGTAGAATGCATGAAAGTAAATGGACTGGCAAAGCAAAAAGTGATAGGAAGAGATGACAGAAAGCAAAGACACATGGCAGAAAGGAAGAGAGTGACAATAAAGAGGAAATTTCTAGCAGAATATCCAAAAGGTAAGGATACTGTTTATACTTAAAGAGCTCCTTGCATCCCCACGGGAGAAACCTTTCTCTCAAGCACTTTGCTACTTGAGATCTATGTTCCCTCACGTACCCTCCGCTCTGCCTCCGATCCTCTGACTTTTCGCTTTCCACGCACCAAGCTCAATACCTATGGTCCACGAGCCTTCTCTGTTTCTGGTCCACTTTCCTGGAACAAACTTCCTCTCTCTGTCCGTCAGCAACCTACTTTTGTCTCCTTCAAGTCCGCTCTCAAAACTCACCTTTTCTCCTCTGCATAAAATCCTGACCTCACTCATCCCCCCTCTGAGCCTGTCTCCACTCGGAGGGGAATCACATTGTAATATATATTTGTATATAATATGCTCTCTATAATTTTCCATTGCTTTTATTCTTTTTCCCCATTTATAGCCATGTGTAAGTGTGTGTGTGCGCGCGTGCGTAAGTGTATGTTCAGCGCTTAGATTTGATTTTTATCGAGATTTTGCGCTATATAAATATTGTAATTATTATTATTATTATTATGTCCAGGTGAAAGTCAGTGCAAGATTGAGGCAGCTGAAATGTAGTTTCTAAGAAGAATGTTAAGCGTTCCATGGACAGCAAAGAAAACAAACGAGACAGTCTTGAAGGAGACAGACACAAAAAGAACATTAATGAAGAGGATTAGGAACAGGCAAGCAACATTCATAGGACATTTGATGAGGCAAGAGAAATTAGAGCACCTAGTCACAGGGAAAAAGAACACCAGGCAGACCCAGGGAGAAAAATTTAATATTGGACGGACTTGCGCAGTGGATGAAGACAGAGAGGGTGGGAGATGTACTTGCGGTGACAAAGGATAGAATCGTATGCAGGGCCATGATCGCCAACGCCATGTGGCAGGGCACATGATGATAATGACTTGGATATTTCAAAGGTTGGTAGCTCGCACCAATTGCCTTTTAGACTGAAGTCTCAATTTCTTTGCCCATTTTTGCAAATTGTTTTTTTTTCCATACGTTGTTTAAATGCTTACATTTGCATTGTTGCAAAAAAAAAATTTCATTGAGGACAACAAATGATCCGTTGTCTGTTTTGTGATGTGAAGGAAACTGGTTGTTAGATCATTTTGACATTGCCGTCATCATGATGGAATAAATAGTATCCCCTCTTTCTGGAAATTCTGTGCTAGAAGTTTCCTCTTTTCTGTCACTCTCTTTGTTTCTGCCTTGTTCTTTGCTTTCTGTCATTTGTTCCTATCATTTTCTGCCTTGGTGGTCCATTCACCAGTGTGTGTTTGATAAAGTCTTACGGACTTTTTCTTAGGATGGATAACTGGGTACATCTATTAAGTGCATTTTTAGCTCTAGGGAGGTGAGATATGCAGAAGAAATCTCAAGTAATTTACGCCCGTTTTAATATGTTTTGGTGTCCTAAGGTATGCTTAAATTTGTATTCAGGTATGTTTTTTAAATCTCCTGTGCGATAAATTGGACGGAGTGGTCAACGCCGAGGGCATGTCCTTAGATTATGTGCGCGAATGCATTGATATGTGTACTTAATTTTCTTTTTTTTTTTCCTGTTGAAGTTTTGTATGTTTTGAAGCAGTTAAAGCCCTG
>CM060313.1:88142630-88147630 GCA_030674185.1 Monoplex corrugatus | reverse complement strand
AGGTAAACACGTGATCTCCGGCCACATGATTTCCCACTATCATAAAACGATCAAACGATGTGTTTGTCGTCTGATCAAATAACGATGCAGAATTCGAGTTTCGATCAGGAATTTGGTGGCTACTTACATAAGGTCTCATCATTATCATTTGCCGTGTCGCATTGGCGATCATAGCCCACCATACGAATCTATCCCTTGTCGCTGCATGTACATCTCCCACCCTCTCTGTCTTGAGCCACCCTGCACGTCCGTCCAATATTTTCTCCCTGGTCTACCTGATGTTCTCTTTCCCTCTAGCTTTCCTGGTCTAAGTCAAGTAAAAGGAGATTCTGGAAAAAAAAGGTTCGTGGAAGGAACAAACTCAATGCTTATTTAGCTTTATGATTTACTGACTGACTGACCTAGATGGTGACTGAAAAGTAATAATGGGTGTCTGTTTTCTGACATGACTTTCCAGTTTGATGCTGTCACCTTTCGCTTTCAGCCAGAACCGCTATCTGGCTAGCACTGCTGCTTGCAGCTCTGCGAAAAGGAGAGCAGAGAGCGAAATCTCTCTGTCAGTACACAGCCGCTCCATCAGCAAGCCCTACGTAGTGCCTCCCCCATGGCAACACACGGTAACTGAGCACTTCACGGGCTCAAGATAAACTTTCGAGGGACTTGGAGGAGGTCTGGCTCCCAGACGAGCGGCACGCAGGCCCACCGGCGTGTGGACACACCCTGGTGCCCACGAACCAGCTATAGCTAAATTGCACCACTGCTTTGTGGTTGTCTCGGTAAAGACCAAGGCTAAGGGAGTGAACCCTGACAGAAAATCACTATTGCCTTGTGGCTGTCTTTGGAGAGGCCAAGCTTAGGAAGTAAACTTTGACAGGAAATCCGATGGAAAGCAACGGGAAATCACCATCGTATCTTCCCTAGAAAAATCATGCCCCAAAACAACACACACACACACACACACACACACACACACACACACACACACACACACACACACACACACACACACACACACACACCACAACACGAGTGAACGACGTAAATAGGGGCTCCATTACAGCACCTTCGCCCCGTAGGAGAAGTCATTATAAGTAGATGATAAATTATATCAAGCTACTGCTGTGATATTTAAACGTATCAAAACTGCAATATTGAATGTTAGAACAATGTTCCAACAAAGGCTTCCTTTCCATAAAAATGAATAGCCAGGTTCTTGTACAGACGTGTTTTGTTTTTCGTATCATTCCAATTTTTAGGAAATATGGGGACCTTGGTTCTGTCTTGTGAAAACAACTTGCTTTTGATTCTGTCATTGTGAAGAAAACCGCTGTTTCTGTTTATTTCCAAAGGAAGGGCGGTGGTGATGGTGGTGATGGACCACCCTCTCTTTGTCTGGAATTCCTCTTTGCACGAAGATTTTATTATCTCTAGATATCAAGTGTCTATTCTTTTAAAGATGCTGCTTACAGATCCGGTAATATCTCGTCGATGAATATCCTTTCTATTCCCAGAACCCAAAGTAGCTAGGACAATTTGTTAACATGGATGTGACACAGACGATCGTCTGCCTGTTCGCTTTTGTCTGGGGCATTGCTTACCAATTGAAAAAAGATAAACCATCAGTAAACACCGTCTCTGTTTCGTCGACAACAAGAAAGAATCCGAACATTAATTTCTGAACGTGGAAGAAATACAGACGATTGTCTGTTAGATCTAACTTGCGTCTGGGGCATCGCGATTTCTCTCTCATGTCACCGTTATCAGGTGTGTATGTGTGTGTATGTGTGTGTGTGTGTGTGTGTGTTGGTGTGTGTGTGTGTGTGTGTGTGTGTGTGTGTGTGTGTGTGTGTGTGCCTGTGGGTGGTGTGTGTGCGTGAATGTGTGTGTGTGTGTGTGTTTGTGTGTGGTGTGTGTGTGTGTGAATGTGTGTGTGTGTGTGTGTGCCTGTGGGGTGTGTGTGTGTGCGTGCGTGTGTGTGAGTGTGTGTGTGTGTGTGTTGTGCGTGTATGTGTGTGTTTGTGTGTGTGAGTGCGTCTCTGTGTGTGTGTATGTGTTTGTGCGTATATTGCGTGTGTGTGCGTGTGAGCGTGTGTGTGTGTGTCTGTGTGTGTGTCTGTGTGTCTGTGTGCGTATGCACGCGTGTGCGCGCCCGCGTGTGCCACGAAGAGAGTGTAACAAAGAGAAAGAGAAAATCTTTTATTCCCGAAGCTTTGGGGATGAGCTATCGTCATTCATTTCATGTTTTATATGTGCACTTAATAATACCGCCTATGCCTTTTACTCTACTACCGAGGGAGACAGGGTCAAATTTGATGATGATGATGGTCATTATGTGTCCGTCTCTTCATGATTCATGTCTCTCTTTCGGCTTATTGCCTCACACGAAAGGACACTTCACCCTTTCAGTCCTCCCCATCGTCACTGGCTTTCTTAGGAATCTGTAGGATAGGAAGAGGAACAAAAAAGTTAAGTGCGAAGCTGGTTATAGCTGGTGAGTAGGTGAGGGAGTAAAAGGGTTGATGGGAAGCTGACGGTAATTGGTGGATTGAGTGGAAAGCTGGTGGATAGGGTGAGGAGTGAAAGAGTGAGTATAGCTGTTGTAGGTTGATAGGCGAGAAGTATGCGGAAGTAGTAACTGGTGGTAGCTGGTGGATAGGGTGAGGGAGTGAAAGAGTGAAGTAGTAAGCTGGTGATAGGGACAGGGGTGAAAGAGTCAGTAGTAAACTGGTGGTAGCTGGTGGATAGGGAAGGGAGTGAAAGAGTGAAGTAGTAAGCAGGAGGATAGGGACAGGGAGTGAAAGAGTGAAGTAGTGAGCTGGTGGTAGCTGGTGGATAGGGACAGGGAGTGAAAGAGTGAAGTAGTAAGCAGGTGGGATAGGGTGAGGGAGTGAAAGAGTCAAGTAGTAAGTGGTAGCTGGTGGATAGGGACAGGGAGTGAAAGAGTGAAGTAGTAAGCAGGAGGATAGGGGAGGGAGTGAAAGAGTGAAGTAGTAAGCAGGTGGATAGGGTGAGGGAGTGAAAGAGTGAAGTAGTAAGCAGGAGGATAGGGTGAGGGAGTGAAAGAGTGAAGTAGTAAGCAGGAGGATAGGGGAGGAGTGAAAGAGTGAAGTAGTAAGCAGGTGGTAATGGTGATAGGGTGAGAGTGAAAGATGAAGTAGTAAGCAGGTGGATAGGGAGGGAGTGAAAGAGTGAAGTAGTAAGCAGGTGGTATGGAGGATCAGGGTGAGGATGAAAGAGTGAAGTAGTAAGCAGTGGTATGGTGGATAGGGTGAGGGAGTGAAAGAGTGAAGTAGTAAGCAGGTGGATAGGGTGAGGGAGTGAAAGAGTGAAGTAGTAAGCAGGGGATAGGGTGAGGAGTGAAAGAGTGAAGTAGTAAGCAGGTGGTAGCTGGTGGATAGGGGAGGAGTGAAAGAGTGAAGTAGTAAGCAGGTGGATAGGGTGAGGGAGTGAAAGAGTGAAGTAGTAAGCAGGTGGTAGTGGTGGATAGGGTCAGGGAGTGAAAGAGTGAATAGTAAGCAGGTGGTAACTGGTGGATAGGGTGAGGGAGTGAAAGAGTGAAAGTAGTAAGCAGGTGGTAACTGGTGGATAGGGTGAGGGAGTGAAAGAGTGAAGTAGTAGCAGGTGGTAACTGGTGGATAGGGTGAGGGAGTGAAAGAGTGAAGTAGTAAGCAGGTGGTAACTGGTGGATAGGGTGAGGGAGTGAAAGAGTGAAGTAGTAAGCTGGTGGTAACTGGTGGATAGGGTGAGGGAGTGAAAGAGTGAAGTAGTAAGCAGGTGGTAGCAGGTGGATAGGGTGAGGGAGTGAAAGAGTGAAGTAGTAGCAGGTGGTAGCAGGTGGATAGGGTGAGGGAGTGAAAGAGTGAAGTAGTAAGCTGGTGGTAACTGGTGGATAGGGACAGGAGTGAAAGAGTGAGTAGTAAGTTGGTGGATAGGGTCAGGGAGTGAAAGAGTGAATAAGCTGGTGGATAGGGTGAGAGTGAAAGAGTCAAGTAGTAAGCTGGTGGGGTAGGGTGAGAGTGAAAGAGTCAAGTAGTGAGCTGGTGGTAGCTGGTGCATAGGGTCAGGGAGTGAAAGAGTGAAGTAATAAACTGGTGGATAGGGTCAGGGAGTGAAAGAGTGAAGTAATAAACTGGTGGATAGGGTCAGGGAGTGAAAGAGTGAAGTAGTGAGCTGGTGGTAGCTGGTGGATAGGGACAGGGAGTGAAACAATGAAGTGGAAAGTTGGCAGACAGGTTAACAGAACGAAAGGATTAAGCGGAAAGTTGTCTAGAGTTTGTTTGGAGTTTGTTCAAGGGGACTTCATCTCACTCGAACAATTCCATATACGCTCCATCCAAATCTACCAACAAATATCTGGTAGTCTCCCTCGGTCTGCGCAAAACCCTATGCGCAGGAAATATCTTGAAATTGGGGTGGGAGTGGGGGTTGGGGATTGGAAGCGACTTTTGGAACATCCAGCTGGCTCCACCAGAATGGTGGAAACACTAAGATGGCAAGCAGCAAACAGGCCAGTTTTTCAATGTTGCAGGCCGGGGTTGAACTTTGGAAAGCTGGTGAATAATTGTGACCTCCCACCACCAATTCAGTCTTAACTCGCAGTCATCGAACAGCACAGGAGCCGAAAAGTGAACTCAGGGTCTATCTGTGGAGTTTTGACTTTTTCTCAAAATTGATATATGTGGACTATAATCTATGCCCCATAGAATTTTTTTTTCTTGAAAAAGTATCATTAATCAATTTAGAATGGTATTTTAATGCACTGATCGCAGCAGAAAGAACGCAATTTCTTACCAAGAGTACCTATTTTTGTCCTTTATTGCGAACCGTAACCTGTGCAGAACCCCCACATTCATAATCCTGACAGAAAGCTCTTTGGTGCACCTTTCAGATAATGACAGTTTAAATTAGAAACAAACGGGGTCAAAGCCACCAAATAAAGAAATTTTAGGAAAATGTGTAGGAGAGTACATAAAAAACATTAGAGGCCGTTTTCTCAAAAT
>CM060313.1:88120130-88125130 GCA_030674185.1 Monoplex corrugatus | reverse complement strand
TCCCAATCTTCCTTATGAATGATCTACTTGTGTCTGCCTCCATCAAGACTGTCTCGTTTGTTTTCTTTGCTGTCCATGGAACTCTCAACATCCTTCTTAGAAACCACATCTCGGCTGCCTCAATCTTGCTCTGGCTTTGCTTGTCGACTGTCCACGCCTCACAACCGTACAACAGTACTGGTTCCATATAACATTCAAGAACTCTCTTCCTGGTGTTAATTGATAGGCATTTGTTGGTAAGAATGCTTTCAAAAAAAAAAAAAAAAAAGTGTACAGTTGGTTCAAGAGGGAATCACTACACTCAGACAATTCCATATGCGCTCCACCAGCAGTTACCCTAGCACACTCCATGGGCCTGCGTAAAACGCTATGCTCTGGCAAGGTCTTGAACTGAGGATCGGAAATCGGGGGTGGGGGGGGGGAGGGTAGGAGGGGAGAGATCTTTAAAACACTAAGACGACACCACCAGAATGATGGAAACATTAAGACGGGCAGCAAACGGGCCATGTCTGGTGGTGGTTCTTCTGATCTGATATCTCGATACTGCGCTGTTAGCAGACAACATTACCAGCATAAAAAATAATTCTATACAGGGTAGATACAATAGGCAAAAAGGCTGGCCTAAACTTGAACGCAAAGACAACAAAAGTGCTACATATCAAAGGCAAAGTCTCTGAAAACAGTCATGACATCTTAATTTACAAAGTTCCTTTAGAAAATGTTAAGGATTTCAAATATCTTGGTTCTGTAAAAAGTGATGATAGAACCTACTCTAAAGACATCAAAACAAGAATTGGAATGGCAAGGCAAAAAATGGTCCAACTCAACAACATTGGAAAGACAGGCTTACCAAATGGCCTGAAAGTTAGACTTTTAAAATGTTTGATATGGCCAGTCATGATTTATTGCTGCGAAGCGTGAACTCTGAGGAAAAACTGATCGCAGAAGAATTGAGGCAGCAGAGATGTGGTTTTATCGGAGACTACTATGTGTCAAATGGACAGAGAGAAGAATTAATGAAAGTGTCCTGGAAGAACTTGATACCACCAGAAAACTACTAGCAGACATTAACAAGAGAAGAATAAAATACATTGGCCATGTGTCACGCAGCAAGAACACAGACCTCATGGCAACCATTTTGCAAGGAAAAACAGAGGCAAAAAGGAAGAAAAGCAGACCTCCAGTCTCATACATCGAGAACATAACCAACATCAGTGGCCTAAATATTCAAGAAACTATCCACAAAAGTCAAGACAGTGCGGCCTGCATGGAGATGGTGGTGTCAAAATGTGTAACGGCCATCACCGAACCCGAGTTCAGTCTCAGTCAGCCCGAACATTACCGGCCTGTTCGCTGAAACAAGAAAAGGAAAGAAACCCGTGGCCCGCCTGACGATCCAGCCCACGACTCTTGTGTTACCAGCATGGCACTCTAACCAACTGAGCTGACGTGGCCACAACAATTTGGAGTTTTAAGTTTCCAGTTTCATCATGAGATATTCATCGCACTCGAGCAAATCCATACACGCTCCACCCAATCTACCTGCAATGATCTGACAGACTCGTTGATCCTGCGCAAAACCATATGCACTGGCAAGGTAGAGTGGGACGTGGGGGGTGGGGTGGGGGGTGGGGGTGGGGGAGTACTGAAATAGGGACCTATGAAACAATAAGCTAATTCCCAACAGAATGACGGAAGCAATGATAGGCAGCGATCAGGTCAGTTTTAAACGTTGCGGGCTGGGACTGAACTCAAGATATCTGATCTTGAGTCCACGGCTGTATCAAAAGAACCAAACAGCTCGCAAGCGGGGCAGCTAGATCAACACCTTGGTGGGGTCCGCAGGGGCCACTTCACTTCTGACGAAGGTGAATGAAAGAAGACATGCTGGCTTGTTCTGCTCATGTTGCCCGCATGACACACTTTCAAAGAGCATCATTTGGCAGACCCTGAAAGGAGGCCATCGCCAAAGTCAACAGAAAAAGAGTTTTGTGGCAATTATCAAAGGCTGGACCAATTTCAGTACGTCTGTGCCTGGCCTATTTGCTGCCAAACCAATAAAAAATAAAGAGATGGAGGATCCGGTGGGCTCCAGTGTCCAATCAGTTACTTCAACAATATACTGGTCCTAGATTTAGATGATGATATGATGATGTTCGTGCTTTTGATCATTACATGTAGAAACACTGTTAGATGTTCTGAATCAGTTACGAACGATTTTCTGCAGGCGTTTTATTCGTGCAACATTTTTTCTTATCATTGTTTTTTTTTTTACCTTTCACGTCGAATCCTAATTCTCGCCTTGAGGTCATATCATTTATCTATTTGTATTTTTCTTGTTTCTATATGTTTGATAGAAGCAATTAAAGTTTGTGCCTGTCTTACTTCATTAACTGAATGAGCATTTGTATGTACTGCATTTGGTTGTGCTCTGAGTTCAGCTCCAAGTTTTCTTGTTTGCGTAATGCTTCGTACGTATTCTAAAACTAAACAGGAGTGGTAACTTTATGATTGTATTTTAAAAAGAATGAATGAATGAATCTTTTATTTAATGTCTGTTCACAATAGTGATTTTAGACACACACGCACGCACACACACATACACACACACACACACACGCACACACACACACACACATACACACAAAAGGTGGGGTGGAGGATGAGTATGGGGAAGGGTAATAGAAGTTTGAATGTAAGAAGGGGAACAAGTGCAATTAATAATTCAGAACAATGAATTAACAGTGTCAAATAATAACATACAACAATTAATTAACTCTTCATAACAATCTGCCAACAGGGGATCTGAGAATCAGCTGGACTAGCAAGATAATATTATTTTTGTTGTAAAGAATATCTCTAGCGTCAGTACATGAAAAATCAAGATTGTTATTTCTAAATGTAGTAAGTAAGATAGGACATTCAAAGAGTAGATGGTGGACTGATAATGTTTTTGAACAAATACATACATTCTGTGTATATTTCGTTTTCCAAGAGTTAAGCCTTAGTTTGTATATCAATTTGTATTTTAAAAACAACTATTCCAAGCTAGTTTTCACCTTACATACTTTTTTAGGATCTTGCCAGTTAACGAGGCTTATGAGCATACTTAAGACTTGTACCATTATCATTTTGGACCACCTCCAACACATGGCGTCAGTGCATGTGCAATTCATTCCCACCGTGAAGACGTTATCTTGAAACACTGAACTTAGCGTTCAATTTTTTCTCGAATGCGTGTATGCACGTTGATTTAATAATAATAATAATAATAATATATTTTATTTATATAGCGCAAAATCTTGACAAAATCAAATCTAAGCGCTGAGCGTATACATGCATACATACCTACATACATATGAGCGTATACATGCATACATACATGCTTACATACTTACATACATAAATCTAAGCTGAGCGTATACATGCATACATACATACATACATAAATCTAAGCGTATACATACATACATACATACATACGTACGCACATGCATACATAATAATTACAATATTTATATAGCGCAAATCTCGACAAAATCAAATCCAAGCGCCGAAAAGACACACACGCACACACGCACGCACGCACGCACACACACACACACACACACACACACACACACACACACCACACACACACACACACACACACACACACACACACACACACACACACACACACATGCATGGCCACAAATGGGGAGAAAAGAATAAAAGCAATAAAAGCAAGAATAAAACCAATGGAAAACCACAGAGAGCACATCATATACAATTATATATTAAAACAAAGTGATTCCCCTCCGAGCGGAGACAGGCTGCAGAGGGGGGTTGAGTGAGGTTAGGATTTTATGCAGAGGAGAAAAGGTGAGTTTTGAGAGCGGACTTGAAGGAGGCAAAAGTAGGTTGCTGACGGACTGAGAGAGGAAGTTTGTTCCAGGAGAGTGGACCAGAAACAGAGAAGGCTCGTGGACCATAGGTATTGAGCTTAGTGCGTGGAAAGCGAAAAGTCAGAGGATCGGAGGCAGAGCGGAGAGTACGTGAGGGAACATAGATCTCAAGTAGGCTTGACAGGTAATCGGGGGCTGCGTTATTGAGGTTTTTGTAGCACATGGTGTCTAGTTTGTACTGTATGCGCTTTGATACAGGGAGCCAGTGAAGTTGTGCCAGGAGAGGAGATATGTGGTCAGCTTTTTTCTTTTTGAGTACAAGGCGTACAGCATTGTTTTGAATGCGCTGTAGGATGTGAATGGTGGAGGCAGGAAGACCAGACAGGAGTGAATTGCAATAGTCAATGCGAGACATTATGAAGGAGAGAACGAGTTTTGCAGTTGTTTCGACAGAGAGATACTTCCTGATCAGGCTTATACGATGGAGATGATAGTAGCAAGATCTGGCAGTTTGAGAAACCCACACTGTGCAGGCGGCATATTGCTGCACAGTCTGCATACTCTGTCTGTAATGGGTGTGCGTGCTGGGTGTTTTCATGTTTCCATAAACCAGCCACTGACATGACTTAGAGGATCTTTAACGTGCCTGTTTGATATTCTGCGTGCGTATATATACAAAGGGGTTTTAGGCACTAACAGGTGTGTGCATGCGTTGATCTGGGAGATCGGAAAAAGTATCCACCAGGTGGAGATATCCAGGGGAATCAAACCCAGGACATTGTGATTGGAAGTCCCACATTCACACATTTAAATACTACGCCCATCATATTATTGTACGAGCAGAACAAAGAAAAAAAAGTTAAAAATACAAACTGAAAAACAATACAGAATCGACATTACTTTCTTATGTCAACAGTGGCTGTATGACAGTTTGTGTGTATTTTTCGCTTTCGTTAGACGGCTGTGAAATCAGTATGTTTCAGTATGACTTAGAAATCATTCCACCATCGACGTTGTAAATGCGAATGTGAGCATGTGCCCTTTTTTCTCTATCTTGTTGTGAAAATAAATAGTAAAGACTGTCCTGGAACTGTTGGACAATGAGGTGTTAGA
>CM060313.1:88112630-88115130 GCA_030674185.1 Monoplex corrugatus | reverse complement strand
TTCACATACATGCTTTTAGACGGGAGAAAAAGGGATGTGTGTGAGGTGGTGGATTATGTTTTGAGTTAAAAAGGCCGTAGTATCATATTCAAGTCGTAAAAGTAAACCGCAATAAGCAAACAATCAAGAGAAAAGCAATTAGAACGTGTGTGTGTGTGTGTGTGTGTGTGTGTGTGTGTGTGTGTGGTGTGTGTGCGCGTGCGTGCGTGTGTGTGTGTGTGTGCGTGTATGTGTGTGTGTGTGTGTGTTTGCCTCTGTGTGTGTGTGTGTGTGTATCTGTGTGTCTGTGTATATATATATCTTAGTCTGTGTGTGCCTGTGTGTGTCTTTGTGTGTCAGTGTCTGTGTGTATGTACGTGTGACAAAAATGTGTGAAAAGTACTTTCTCAGCTCTTATGGTTTACCAAATTTTGTAGAAAGTGGTGGACTCTTGAGGAGTCCTCGAAGCTTCAAGTTGGGCAGTAAACTCCAATGACAAGACCACATGGATCCCCTCAAAAAGTGCCTCAAATCAGAACTTAATGAGGAGGGTGTGTGAACAGCACTTTCTCAGGAACATCCCATAATATCTGACATATGTTTTCACTGTTATTGTAGTCTAAGAGTGTCCTCAATACGCGTCAATTTTTGGTTCCACTACAGGTTCTTTGAGGTCACAGTGATCTTGAAAAGTGCAAATCTCGATTTTCTGTCATAATGTTTGTATAAAAAGGCAGATTGTTAGAAAGGTCTGACCATTGTTTTTAATTTTAAAGTTCTTGATAGCTTGCTTTCATTTTCTTCTTCTTTTGTTTCCTTGTCTATGTGCTGCATTCATTTTTTTCTGTCTTTCTTTTAATGACTTGCGTTCTTTCTGCTCTTTCTTTCGTTCTAATATTGTCCTCTTTCAGTCTGTAACGCACCTGTTCTTTTACCGTTCGTGCTTTGTTTCGTCTTTGTTATTTGTTTTGTTTCGTTTCATGGACTTTCTATAACAAAGACAGAACAGATCCACAAACATGATCAGCTTGTACTATTACTGTATTTTCTATCTATGAATATAAACATGTAAATGCAAACCCAACAAAGCATGTCTCCCCTACCCCCACCCCCACACTGCAGCACCTTGCAAGCGCTCACACGTGCGATGCAGAGATATACTTTCACGCAAACACAGATAGACACATACATACACATATACAAGAACACACACACAAGCACATAGATATACACATAACATACGCATACGCATACGCATACATAGCCCCGATTACCTGTCAAGCCTACTTGAGATCTATGTTCCCTCACGTACCCTCCGCTCTGCCTCCGATCCTCTGACTTTTCGCTTTCCACGTACTAAGCTCAATACCTATGGTCCACGAGCCTTCTCAGTTTCTGGTCCACTCTCCTGGAACAAACTTCCTCTCTCAGTCCGTCAGCAACCTACTTTTGTCTCCTTCAAGTCCGCTCTCAAAACTCACCTTTTCTCCTCTGCATAAAATCCTGACCTCACTCAACCCCCCTCTGCAGCCTGTCTCCGCTCGGAGGGGAACACTTTGTTATAATATATAATTGTATATGATATGCTCTCTATAATTTTCCATTGCTTTTATTCTTGCTTTTATTGCTTTTATTCTTTCTCCCCATTTATAGCCATGCGTGTGTGTGTGTGTGTGTGTGTGTGTGTGTGTGTGTGTGTGTGTGTGTGTGTGTGTGTGTGTGTGTGTGTGTGTGTCGTGCGTGCGTGCGTGTGTGTCTGTTTCAGCGCTTAGATTTGATTTTGTCGAGATTTTGCGCTATATAAATATTGTAATTATTATTATTATTATTATACACACACACACACACACACACACACACACACACACACACACACACACACACACCACACACACACACACACACACACACACACACAAATATATGTATACATACGCGCATAGACACATACACATTTACACACATGCATGCATACACTCTTCTGCACCCGAAGACACAGACGTTAACACAGACACACAGACACACACACGGACACATACACAGACACACATAGAGAAACACACACACACATAGAGACACACACACACACACACACACACACACATACACACACACACACACACACACACACACACACACACACACACACACACACACACACACACTTTTCCACACTTTTTCACACTTATCTCTCTCATACACATACACGTTTTCACGCTTATGTCTCTCTAGAGAACTCGCTGGAGCGAAGGAATGATGTGTTTTTTCTCTCTCTCTATTTTTCGATGAAAAAGGGATATCATTAAAATGGTTCGGCTATATTATACTTTTCTTGTTCTTGCACATTTTTAAAGTCTATTTTAATTTTTGTCGTTCTCTGACATCGTGTCTCTTATATTGTCTTTCGTTCTTTTCTCTCCTGATGTTTTCTCCTTGCTCTTACATTTAAGAAATCTCTTTTTTTCAGTTTTTTTTTTCGCTGTCATTTTCAATTTTGCGTTTTTTCCCATTCTTTCTTTCG
>CM060313.1:88092630-88100130 GCA_030674185.1 Monoplex corrugatus | reverse complement strand
GGTTTGACTTGGTTAGTTTGACTATGGCAACTTATATTGTTGATTGATTGTTCAGGGTGATGTGGGTGATGTGTGTGGTTTGGGTGTGGGTGGTGTGCATGTGGGGTTGGGTGGTGGGGTGTGTGGAGATGTGGGTGTGGTTGGTGTGTTGGTGTGGGTGGTGTAGGTGTGCTTGTGGGTGGTGGGATGGGTGGGGTGAGGTGGGGGTGGTGGTGTGGGTGTGATTGGTGTGGGTGGTGTGGAGGTGTGGGTGTGGTTGGTGTGTGGGTGGTGGGGTGAGGTGGATGTGGGTGGGGTGAGTGTGGGTTGTGGGGGTGTGATTGGTGTGGGTGTGGAGGTGTGGGTGTGGATGGTGGGGTGTGTGGGTGGTGTGGGTGTGGGTGGTGTGGGTATTGGGTGGTGTAAGTGTGGGTGGTGTGGGGGTTTAGGTGAGGGTGGTGTGTGAGTGGTGTGGGGGAGGGGTTGAGGTGTGGCTGATGTTGGTGTGGGTGATGTGGGTGTGTTGGTATGGGGGTGTGGATGGTGTGTGGTGTGGATGTGGTGGGTGTGGAGGTGGTGTGGGTGGTGTGGGTGGTGTGTGGTGTGGGTATGGGTGGTGTCAGGGTGTTGGTGGTGTGGTGGTGTGGGTCTGGGGTGTGTGGGGTATGTGGGTATGGGGTGTGGGTGGGTGTGGGTCTGGGGGGTATGGGGGTGTGTTTCTGGGGTTGTGGGGTGTGTGGGGGATGTGGGGCATATTGAACCTGGGACATATCGAACCTGGGATGCGTGGAACCTGGGACGTATCGAGATGTCCCCAGTTTTTTAAGTGTCTGTGTGACTATCTGTCTGTCGGTGTCAGTCTGTATGTCTTTGTGTAATCGATAGTGCCAGTCTCATGTAGATAAAAAAGCATTTCATCGTCTAGAAATAAGAGAAATAGAGAGAGGAAGAGATGTCTGTCTGTGTCTGTCTGTGTCTGTCTCTGTCTCTGTATGTGCCTCTCTCTCTCTCTCTCCTGTCAAAAATGAAACAAGACACTAGATGGACAAACTTTGCTTGTCCAAATTTGTGAACATTTACTGAAAAAAAGCACACACTAAAGTGGTGAATATCCATCTGATAACAGTGTGAAATCTGATTTTTACACATATTTTCTTTACAGACTCACACCTAAGCCAGCCCACACATCCCTTTTGTCCCCCACTTACCACCCACTCCCTCTCTGTCTCTCTCTGTCTTTGTCTGTCTGTCTGTCTCTCTCTCACACACACACACACACACACACTCTCTCTCTCCCACTCTGGGCACACTTGGCTGTGGGTCAAGACGCTTTCCATCCTTTGTGGAGCGGGGTCTGCCTGTGTGTTCGTTGCGTAATGCGGTTTGACCAGTTATATATTACATCAATTAAGAGGCAACACTATTGGCAGAGATAGAGCAGCAGTAGTGGCAGTGAGAGAGCAGTACTAGTGGTAGTGATAGAGCAGCAGCAGTATAGGTGTTGATTGAGCAGCAGCAGTAGTGGTAGTGATAGAGCAGCAGTAGTGGTGGTAGTGATGGAGCAGTAGCAATAGTGATGGTAGTAACAGAGCAGCAGTAGTGGTAGTGATAGAGCAGCAGTAGTGGTAGTGATAGAGCAACAGTGGTAGTGATAGAGCAGCAGCAGTAATGGTGGTAATGATAGAGCAGCAGCAGTAGTAGTTGTAGTGATAGAGTAGTAGCAGCAGCAATAGTGGCAGTGATAGGGCAGCAGTAGTGGTAGTGATAGAGCAGCAGTAGTAGTAGTGATAGAGCAGCAGTAGTGGTGGTGACTGAACAGCAGTAGTGGTAGTGATAGAGCAACACAATGAGATGGGTAGTGATTGAGCAGCAGCACTAGTGGTAGTGATTGCGCAGCAGCATAGTGGTAGTGATTGCGCAGCAGCACTAGTGGTAGTGATTGCGCAGCAGCACTAGTGGTAGTGATTGGCACAACAGCACACTAGTGGTAGTGATTGTGCAGAAGCACTAGTGTGTGTAGTGATATTGCTGCAGAGCACTAGTGGTAGTGATTGTGCAGCAGCACTAGTGGTAGTGATTGCACAACAGCACTAGTGGTAGTGATTGCGCAGAAGCACTAGTGGTAGTGATTGCGCAGCAGCACTAGTGGTAGTGATAGATCAGCAGTAGTAGTGGTGGTAGTGATAGAGCAGCAGTAGTGGTAGTGACAGAGTAGTGGTTGTGATAGAGCAGTAGTAGTGCACGGCTGTGCAAAATGACCAGAAACAGCATCTTTAGTTGCTCAAGAGGTGTGGCTCCTAACCTGGCCCTTGACCCCCCTGATCACACGCTGTGATAGACATTCCAGTGTCAGCAAGCAACTGACACGGGTCTTTCCCTTCTTTACATTTGTTAAATGTGGCGATTTTTCGCTTTTTTTGACAGCGACTTACAAACAAATCAAGGTTTTGTCGGCATCCACGTTTTGTCAAGTGAAAGTTCTGTCTCTTGACTCTGTCTAGACGAAAATTGAAAAATTCATCCTTAATCGTTTGTGATTTATTTGCCCTTGATTTGAATATACCGTCAGCATTGTTCAGTGAGATTAACGTGAAATAGACGATGTTCAGAGTGGGGCACATAGCGTAATGGAGTGAAGTGGAATTAAGTAAGCTATTGTTTGGCTATGACTGTTGAAATGACGGTGTTCTCTCTGTCCCTCTCTCTCTCTCTCTCTTTCTCTCTCCCTCTCTCTCTCTCTCCCCCTCCCCTTCACACTGAGAAAGCGGAAAATCACAAAAGCTAAACACAAAGGACACTTATTCAGTGTGTTGGTAATAGGAAGTTATCAATAGGAAACAGGCTTTTCTGTTATATTGTGTTTGTTCCTGTGCCAAACAATAGATGTGTTACGCTATGAACTTGTAATGGCATTGTTTCCAGCATCTGATATTTCCAATGGTGATACACTTTCCGACAGTTCCGTAACCTGTAACCTGTATAATTGGCCTGCAGGAAAGTATACACACTTGTGACGAGAGAAAGAGAGAGAGAGAGAGAGAGAGGGGGGGGGGGGGGAGAGGCACTATGGAACAAAATGCCACACTCATGTCAACTTTATGATCCCCTAACACAGACTCAGTGAAAAGGCATGTGTAATATATGTACAGACTCGTGTCTATCGTTTCCTTTAACCAGAACAAGAATACATCTGCAAATATTTTATAGTGACAACAAATATGTCGTTCTTATCCCACTTTATTTAGCAAAATTTTAAATACTGTAATGCTTACCAGGATCAATCAAGTGTAGTGACTTGCGAGAATGATGGCAACACATTCTGTGACATCGAATACATTTGAATGACATCTCTTTGTTAGTACAGACATACAGGCACAGCTTGGACGTTGTCGTATATGTATAAAACCTTGCTTTCTAAAATGTGTGAATGTACCTTTCTTACGTTGGTCATAGTATTCTCACAAGCTGGGTCCAAATTGCCAACATAATATTCTGCATTCACCGACAAACACAATGGAACATAATACATAACGTCAATTATATTTGGCTGTAGTAAAACGTATGCTTGAATTAAATATAAGATCTACTATTTTGAGTGATAAACCTGTTGTTTCTGTTCGTCAATACTGATGTAACCTTATCAGAAAGGCACTGAAGGTGAACAGAACCGATTGTGTCCGAGTGCCCCACTCTGATGTGCATGTATTAAGCGACTCAAGCAGTCAAAAAAAATCACAATGGCAAAACATAAATAAGTAAACAAATAATAAAAAAACAAAACACTCCGAGTGCTTAGTGTGCTCTTGCCAAGTTAGACAAGTCAAGTGGCCAACTTCGCGAAGGTGGGGTACTTAACTTGCGTCGCTCTCCTCACTCGAATTGAGCCGGAAACCATCTGCTGGGATGTGATAAGTGATCATCAATACGTATGACAATGTCTTGAATATTGTAGCATCTCTCTCTCGAACACAAGAAAAGAGAATGGAAACGGTCTGTACAAGGTGAAACATCGTGTCGGTTAAGTTGTCGCTCTACAGTGGGGTAATTATATCACGTCTCTCTCCTTCCCTGCCGAGGTGGAATTTTTGTGCTTAAGTGAAGACGCTTTCCGAAGTGTTAAATTTTGTGTGACATAGTTCTAATAGTGTGTGAATACCTCAGAAGCTTAGCTAGAACGGTTGAAAATTACGGGGAAAAAGACCCTGAGATCATGACAAAATCGCTCTACTCCCTGAAATTAAGCCGGTTTTGTGCAGGATGCAGTAAGTAGTCTATTAGATTAATCTGGTCGTGTTTGGTATCATTTTAATGCTACTTGTATCGGCAACACGTCATTTACATATCAGACAGACTGTTAAAAGGCGCTGTAAAATCTAAGACTATATAGCAACTAACTCATTTTTCTTCCTTCACAACCACTATCAGCAGCGCGTGATGTGCATGGTTGGCCCTCTCCAGCTGAAATAAGGTCAGGTCACAGCTTGGGGCTTCTGAAACTAAAGAGTCGGATTGGAACAGCCATGAGTTAGTGGTAGTGATAGAGCAGCAGCAGTAGTGGTGGTAGTGATAGAGCAGCAGTAGTGGTAGTGATAGAGCAGCATAGTGGTAGTGATAGAGCAGCAGTAGTGGTAGTGATAGAGCAGCAGCAGTAATGGTGGTAATGATAGAGCAGCAGCAGTAGTAGTTGTAGTGATAGAGTAGTAGCAGCAGCAATAGTGGTAATGATAGAGCAGCAGTAGTGGTAGTGATAGAGCAGCAGTAGTAGTGATAGAGCAGCAGTAGTGGTAGTGACTGAGCAGCAGTAGTGGTATTGATAGAGCAGCAGTAGTGGTATTGATAGAGCAGCAGTAGTGGTAGTGATAGAGCAGCAGTAGTGGTAGTGATAGAGCAGCAGTAGTGGTATTGATAGAGCAGCAGTAGTGGTATTGATAGAGGAGCAGTAGTGGTAGTGATAGTGCAGCAGTAGTGGTATTGATAGAGCAGCAGTAGTGGTATTGATAGAGGAGCAGTAGTGGTATTGATAGAGGAGCAGTAGTGGTATTGATAGAGCAGCAGTAGTGGTATTGATAGAGGAGCAGTAGTGGTAGTGATAGAGCAGCAGTAGTGGTATTGATAGTGGAGCAGTAGGTAGTGGTAGTGATGGAACAGCAGCAGTAGTGGTAGTGATAGAGCAACACTAGTGGTATTGATAGAGCAGCAGTAGTGGCAGTGACTGAGCAGCAGCAGTAGTGGTAGTGACTGAGCAGCAGTAGTGGTAGTGATAGAGCAACACTAGTGGTAATGATTGCGCAGCAGCACTAGTAGTAGTGATTGCACATCAGCACTAGCGGTAGTGATTGTGCAGCAGCACTAGTGGTGGTGATTGCGCAGCAGCACTAGTGGTAGTGATTGCACATCAGCACTAGCGGTAGTGATTGTGCAGCAGCAGTAGTGGTAGTGATTGTGCAGCAGCACTAGTGGTAGTAATTGCGCAGCAGCACTAGTGGTAGTGATTGTGCAGCAGCACTAGTGGTAGTGATTGTGCAGCAGCACTAGTGGTAGTGATTGTGCAGCAGCACTAGTGGTAGTAATTGCGCAGCAGCACTAGTGGTAGTAATTGCACATCAGCACTAGTGGTAGTGATTGTGCAGCAGCACTAGTGGTAGTAATTGCGCAGCAGCACTAGTGGTAGTGATTGTGCAGCAGCACTAGTGGTAGTGATTGTGCAGCAGCAGTAGTGGTAGTGATTGTGCAGCAGCACTAGTGGTAGTGATTGTGCAGCAGCACTAGTGGTAGTAATTGCGCAGCAGCAGTAGTGGTAGTGATTGTGCAGCAGCACTAGTGGTAGTGATTGTGCAGCAGCAGTAGTGGTAGTGATTGCGCAGCAGCACTAGTGGTAGTGATTGTGCAGCAGCAGTAGTGGTAGTGATTGTGCAGCAGCACTAGTGGTAGTAATTGCGCAGCAGCACTAGTGGTAGTGATTGTGCAGCAGCAGTAGTGGTAGTGATTGTGCAGCAGCAGTAGTGGTAGTGATTGTGCAGCAGCAGTAGTGGTAGTGATTGTGCAGCAGCACTAGTGGTAGTAATTGCGCAGCAGCACTAGTGGTAGTGATTGTGCAGCAGCACTAGTGGTAGTGATTGTGCAGCAGCAGTAGTGGTAGTGATTGTGCAGCAGCACTAGTGGTAGTGATAGATCAGCAGCAGTAGTGGTGGTAGTGATAGCGCAGCAGCACTAGTGGTAGTGGTAGAGATAGAGCAGTAGTGGTAGTGATAGATCAGCAGCAGTAGTGGTGGTAGTGATAGAGCAGCAGCAGTAGTGGTAGTGGTAGAGATAGAGCAGTAGTAGTGGTGGTGATTGCGCAGCAGCAGTAGTGGTGATTGCGCAGCAGCAGTAGTGGTAGTGATAGCGCAGCAGCAGTAGTGGTAGTGATAGCGCAGCAGCACTAGTGGTAGTGATAGATCAGCAGCAGTAGTGGTAGTGATAGCGCAGCAGCACTAGTGGTAGTGATAGATCAGCAGCAGTAGTGATGGTAGTGATAGAGCAGCAGCAGTAGTGGTAGTGGTAGTGATAGAGCAGTAGTAGTGGTGGTAGTGATAGAGCAGCAGCAGTAGTAGTAGTGGTAGTGATAGAGCAGTAGTAGTGGTGGTAGTGATAGAGCAGCAGCAGTAGTGGTAGTGATAGAGCAGCAGCAGTAGTGGTGGTAGTGATAGAGCAGTAGTAGTGGTGGTAGTGATAGAGGAGCAGTAGTGGTGGTAGTGATAGAGCAACAGCACTAGTGGTAGTGATAGAGCAGCAGTAGTGGTGGTAGTGATAGAGCAGCAGTAGTGGTGGCAGTGATAGAGCAGCAGTAGTGGCAGTGATAGAGCAGTAGTAGTGGTAGTGATAGAGCAGCAGCACTAGTGGTAGTGATAGAGCTGCAGTAGTAGTGTTAGTGATAGAACAGCAGTAGTGGTATTGATTGAGCAACAGGAGTGGTGGTAGTGATAGAGCAGCTGCAGAAGTGGTATTGATAGAGCGGTAGCAACAGTAATGGTGATAGTGATAGAGCAGCAGCAATAGCAGTGGCAGTGAAAGAGCACAGCAGTAGTGGTAGTGATAGAGCACCAGCAGTAGTGGTGGTAATCATAAAGCAGCAGCAGTTGTGGTAGTGATAGAGTAGTAGCAGCAGTAATAGTGGCAGTGATAGAGCAGCAGTAGTGGTAGAGATAGAGCAGCAGTAATGGTAGAGATAGAGCAGCAGTAGTGGTAGTGTAGAGACAGCAATGTAGTGATCAGCAGTAGTGAGATTGAGCAGCAGTAGTGGTAGTGAGATAGGTAGATAGCAGCATATGTAGATAGAGCAGCGTAGTGAGTGAGCAGCAGTAGTGGAGTGTAGAGAAGCTATGGTGGAATAGAGCAGCAGCAGTGGTAGTATAGTAGCGCGTAGTGTGTGATAGCAGTGATGTAGGAAGAGCAGCAGTTAGTGGAGTGATAGAGCAGCAGTAGTGTAGTGAGAGCAGTAGTAGTAGTAGTGATAGAGCATTGAGTGAGGATGGCAGCAGT
>CM060313.1:88065130-88072630 GCA_030674185.1 Monoplex corrugatus | reverse complement strand
CATTGTCAGCCATGACAGCAAAGCAAAAAATGAACTCTTTCACACTCTCAATCTACCCACCAGCTTCCTGGAGCAAGCTGGTGGTTAGGGTGAGTGAGTGAAGGAGTTAAGTTTTGGCAGCTGGCAGACAGGGGGCGGGAGTGAAAGGGTTAAGGGAGAAGCTGGGAGAGGAGAGGAAGGTTGAAGAATGGAGGTCATAATAGAAGTCTTTCTGTGAGAGACATTTGTGACAGAAACATAATTTTTTGTTTCATTATTTCGCTACAAAACAACAACAACAAAAACCAAAAACACAACAACAACAAACAAAAAAGGGGTGAGGGGAGATAACTAGTATGACTTGATCACCTTTTCTGTTATTACTTTTATTCGTCTGTATAGTGTACAACACTGAACGCTTCCTTTACACCCCTCCCCTTCCCCATCCAGTCACCCCCACCCCGAAGCCCTCATCCTTACTGCTCTCAAACCTTGCTATGCTATGCTATGCTAGCATCCTAGCTGCGTTGGCTGGTATAGGATTTGTTTTGATAGATGGTAGTGGCTGAAATTTCACCATGCGCTGGGCTGGGGGATCATTGCGCCAGTATGTGGATGAGTTACGAGTATTAGCCAACAACATCAGCTTGGAAATAGAAAATAAGCGAGTGCAAATGGGTAAGGAATCGGAAAAGAGGAACAGCAAAGAAAACATAAAAGATCTTTCATATAGAGATACCAGGCATTATTTTGGACAGAGAGAGAGAGAGAGAGAGAGAGAGAGAGAGGAGAGAGAGAGAGAGAGAGAGAGAGACAGACAGACAGACAGAGACAGACAAACAGAGACAGACAGAGACAAAAACAGACAGTCAGACAGACAGACAGACAGATAGATAGACAGACAGATAGACAGAGAGAGAGAGAGAGAGAGAGAGAGAGAGAGAGAGAGAGAGAGAGAGAGAGAGAGAGAGACAGAGAAAGACAGAATGACAACGATGCTTTAGTTTCAAACGGCAAAAAGTGTATGCTAACCACTTTTGAAACTTGCCATTGCTCACATCTACAAATACGACAGAAAAAAAATGGCCAGTAACTCATCGACATAATATACATGTATACGAAGTATAAATGAAGTGAAATAAAAAATACCAAATTCCCTACGTCAGTTGGTTAAATTGTTTAATAAAAACATGAGAGATAAAGGTAACACACGCAAAGTAAATAATGTCACACATTTACAATAATATGAAAAACAACAACAACAACAATGAAAGTAGTAGCAGTGGTAGCAATATCATCATCATGTGCCCTGCTGCGTGGCGTTGGCGATCATGGCCCTCCTTACGGATCTGTCCCTTGTCACTGCAAGTACATCTCCCACCCTCTATGTCCTCAGCCACTCTGCAAGTCCGTCCAATATTTTCTCCCTGGGTCTACCTGGTGCTCTCTTTCCCTTCAGCTTTCCTGTTGTGACTAGGTGTTCTAATTTCTCTTGCCTCATAAAATGTCCTATGAGTGTTGCTTGTCTTTTCCTAATCTTCTTTATTAATATTCTTCTTGTGTCTGCCTCCTTCAGGACTGTTTTCTTTGCTGTCCATGAAACTCTCAACCTTCTTTTTAAAAAACACATTTTTACAAGACGAAGGTGCTCCACGGGAGCCCCTATTCACGTCGTTTACCTTCATGCTCTTTTGGCTGGCCATGTTTATCTTGGGGAATACATGATGGTGGTTTTCAGTTGCCTTCCATCGGTTTTCTGTCAGGAGCCTTGGGTAGCGATATATTTCAGAAAGAACACCCTAAAAACAAAACAAAATGAAACAAAACCAAACAGGGTAAAAACAACGTTAACTACAAACATTCAAACAGAGAAGAAAGCAACGGAAGATACAAAAACAAACACAGGAAGACGGGAGATATGTCAGCTCTGATACAGTGGTGAAAAATGATAACCACAAGACGTACAATATCAGGGTGTTATAAAAATGAATTATAAAAAAACATCGATTTCTATATGTCAATCAGTCAAAAAGCAAAGCCAGAACAAGACTGAGGCAGCCGAGATGTGGTTTCTAAGAATGTTGAGAGTTCCATGGACAGCAAAGAAAACAAACCAGACAGTCTTGATGGAGGCAGACACAAGTAGATCATTCATAAGGAAGATTAGGAAAAGACAGGCAACATTTATAGGCCATTTTATGAGGAAGGGGGATTTAGAGCACCTAGTCACAACGGGAAAGCTGGAGGGAAAGAGAGCACCGGGTAGACCCAGGGAGAAAATGCTAGACGGACTTGCAGAGTGGCCGAAGACGAGGAGGGTGGAGGAGATGCTTGGGGCAACAAGAGATAGAGACAGATGGAAGTCCATGATCGCCAACGCCATGCGGCAGGGCACCTGATGATGATGATGAATCAGTCAACACACATACAGGAAGTACATGCCAACCCTAGTGGCGTCAGTGCATGTGGCATTCTTTCCGAGCACTGGGACATCATCTTGAGAAACTGAAACTGGAACTGGAACTGAAACCATGACGAAACTGAAACTGAAACCATGACGTTTATCATACATCTGTGAACGAGTAGTTTAGAGACCACAAAATACAGTGATATTGGCCTGTACGTGAGTAAAGTATTTTCATCTGTTGTCATTGGTAAAGGGATTGTTTTCGCTTTTTCAGTTTCTGTTGGGAAGATCTGATATGTGCAAATGTGCGTATACACATGTCTTTGTACAAGAAACAGTGTCAGCAAAGATTTCTCAGATGTTTACGGATTTTTTTTTAAACCAACCTTGGGTCAAAAGTACAGTGTATTCAGAAATAATTTAATGAAACTTCATGAATGCACTTCTCAAGGGGCATGACTCAATTTTGGGGTTACCGTTCCTCATCCCTTGAGGTAAAAAACTGTTTGTGGACAGATCTGAAACAAGTACGTTTCGGCCAGTCGCATGGCTCATAGTGAACTCTCATAATAAGTAAATATGTAAACAAATAGACGATAAATGAACAGACAAATAAATAAATAAATAAACAAATAAATAAATAAATAAATAATAACAGAAAGTAGGAAACAGTGCCAAGATATCTCAGCAAACATTTTCTCAGTTATTCATGATCATCTCCCATATTTTGAGCAAGGATAGAAAATCAAATCAAAACAAATCAAAACAAAACAAAACAAAAAGTTGTTTTGTGTGTGTGTGTGTGTGTGTGTGTGTGTGTGTGTGTGTGTGTGTGTGTGTGTGTGTGTGTGTGTGTGTGTGTGTGCGTGCGTGGTGTGTGTGTGTGTGTGTGTGTGTGTGTGTGCGTTTTCGTACCACCACGAAGTTGTTTGATTTACAATGAATAATCCTAAAAGAAAAATAGCCACAAGCAAATCACAACCATCTATGGATGAATCTGTACAAAAAATGAAAAAAATATTAGAGTGCGTCGCGTAAAGGCTTTTCTTGAAATTAAAGAGAGTGGTCCAGTTTGGTGGCTTGGGGTTACAGTGATCAGACGTTTCACAGTAAGGATCGCATTTGATACTGAGAAATGTGGATTTCCCCTTCGTTTATTTCATCACAAAAAGGAGAGAGAATAAATATGGTTTGACATTTCTATGTCTTTGTCTCCATCTCTGTCTATCTGTCTGTCTCTCATTCTCTTTCTCTCTGTCTGTCTGTCTTCTGTCTGTTTGTCTCTGTCTGCCTTTCTGTCTGTCTTTCTCTGTCTCTCTCTGTGTCTCTGTCTGTCTATCTCTCTCTTTAGTCTTCTCTCCTCTCCTCTCTCTGTCCGTCTGTCTGTCTGTCTGTCTGTGTGTGTCTCTCTCTCTGTCTCTCTTTGTCTGTCTGTTTCTGTCTGTCTGTCTCTGTCTCTCTCTCCTTCTTTCTTTCTTTTCTCTCTATACGCACAACCTTGAACTTTTCCTCTTCTGCCCTCCCCCTCCCCCTCCTCTACCTCATCTTCCCTCCCTCTAGGACCCTTTGCTTGCTATGCTGTCTTGCTGTGTCGGCTGGTAGAGGGTCTGTTTTGACAGTCGGTACTGGTTGAAATTTCATCATGCATTGGGCTGGGGGGATTACTGCAACAGTCTGTGTGGGAGTTATTACTCAGCAAACCGATAACATCGACGTTGCAAATAAATATGGATAGTGACTTTGGAGTTGAGAAGAGGCGGTAAAGTAAATGTAAATCCTTATACAAATACCAAACATTGCTCCAGAGATAGATAGAGACTTAGACGGACAGACAGACAAACAGACAGACAGACACAGACACACAGATAGATAGATAGATAGATAGATAGATAGACAGATAGATAGACAGACCGACCGACCGATAAACAGACAGACAGCCAAATAGATAGACAGATAGATAGGTAGGTGGATGTATGGGTGGATGGATGGGTAGCGAGCTAGCTGAGACAGACAGACAGAAGACAGACAGACAGACAGATAGATAGATAGAATTATTAGACAGACATGCAGACAGATAGATAGATAAATAGAAGACAGACAGATAGACAGATAGATAGATAGATAGACAGATAGATAGATAGATAGGCAGATAGACAGACATATAGATAGACAGATAGACAGACAGACAGACAGATAGACTGATGGATAGGAACAATTGATTATTTTATAGTTTTTTTTTGTACCATCCAGACCTATCAAGATATTGTAGCTGATTTCAATATCAGCAAACACAAACATTGACAGAAGTTCTAAACACATGAAGCAATACATGAACTCGCTTGTCAAACAACAACAATAATTCTGGTTGCGGTATTGTGCAATATCCAGAGAGCTTAACTCTTGTAATCCATCACAACGCGCGCGCGCGCGCGCGCACACACACACACACACACAACACGCATACACGCAATCAAATAACCAACAACCAACCAACCAACCGACCGACCGACCGACCGACGACGACCAACCGACCGACCAACCAACCAACCAACCAGCCAGCCAACCAGCATAATGAATTAGTACATTTTCGGCTTCATATCTACTGTGCTAGATACAGAGAGACACAGAGAGACAGAGACAGAGAAAGAGATAGACAGAGAAACAAACAGACAGACGGGGAGAGATAGATAGATAGAGAGAGAGAGAGAGAGAGAGAGAGGAGACAAACAGACAGACAAACAGACAGACGGAGAGACAGACAGGACAGACAGACAGAGAGACACACACACACACAGAGGCAGAGAGAGAGAGAGACAGAAAGAGAGATAGAGAGACAGACAGAGAGAGAGAGAGAGAAAAAGAGAGAGACAGACAGAGACAGATAGATAGAAGGAGAGAAAGAGAGAGAGACAGAGACAGAGAGACAGAGACAGAGAGGCAGAGACACACAGAGACAGAGAGAAGAAGAAAGAGAGAGAGAGAGAGAGACAGAGAGAGACAGACAGACAGAGAGAGAGAGAGAGAGAGAGTGAGAGAGAGAGAGAGAGAGAGAGTGAGACAGACAGAGAGAGAGAGACAGAGAGAGAGAGTGAGACAGACAGAGAGAGAGAGAGAGGGAGGAAGAGAGAGATGGCTGTACAGAAAAGCACAATGTTAAGATCAGCTGGCCAGCGAACTTTCAGACTCACTGCGTCATTTGTTTGGAACTCGGTGCTGGCTGATCTGAGTGATGTGCCCATCCTTTCGCACTTCAAGTCACACTTAAAGACTTACTTGTTCATCCAGGCCTTCCCTTCTTGATGTCATAATGGCTCATCCACCAGCTTGGAGTTCCACTCCTCACCATTGATCCTGTAACATCATGTAAATTATACATGTACTCGTATGTATACGTTTATGACCATATGTGTAGGGGTCTAAATGTATGTATTTCTATATCTATATAGAAATATGTATACATATATTATATATATCCATATATATATACATGCATCTATATATATATTATATATATATAATATACATCTCTATATACATGTGTGTATGTGTGAGTGTGTGTGTGTGTGTGTGTGTGTGTGTGTGTGTTTATGCATATATGTATATATAGTTTAAATGTATAAATAGACTTTGTTAGCATGTATCAATTTATATGTATGTATAATTTAAATGTATAAACAGACTTTCTTAGCATGTATCAATTTGTGTATATACGTATATGAATATTTGGAATCTGATGTACATGTATGTTTGATATATCAATACTTCCGTACGTATGACAGTCTGTGTCTTGAAAACATGTAATGCACAGTAAATAAAATATCGCTAAACAATAACTTACTACGAGTGAGGTCATTATCATTGGAATACAGAAATGGCTATCTTGGCGAGAACCCCACTCGAACGGATGTGGACAAGTCTTTTGCAAAGTGTGCACTCTGTGCAGAAGTGGCTTAAATGGTTGAAAGCTTCTGCAAAGGATGTCAGAAGTCCCGCGTGCTAATCATGGACTGAACAGACCTTTTTTTGGTAGGGTTATCGCACTTAGTTTCATTTGTGGGACAGTTTTCTTTGTACTCACCCCATTTTCCTCAATAACGCAGCCCCCGATTACCTGTCAAGCCTACTTGAGATCTATCTTCCCTCACGTACCCTCCGCTCTGCCTCCAATCCTCTGACTTTTCGCTTTCCACGCACTAAGCTCAATACCTATGGTCCACGAGCCTTCTCTGTTTCTGGTCCACTCTCCCGGAACAAACTTCCTCTCTCAGTCCGTCAGCAACCTACTTTTGTCTCCTTCAAGTCCGCTCTCAAAACTCACCTTTTCTCCTCCGCATAAAATCCTAACCCCCCCCCCCCTCTGCAGCCTGTCTCCGCTCGGAGGGAACCACATGGTTATAATATATAATTGTATATGCTATGCTCTCTATAATTTTCCATTGCTTTTATTCTTGCTTTTATTGCTTTTATTCTTTCTCCCCATTTATAGCCATGCGTGTGTGTGTGTGTGTGTGTGTGTGTGTGTGTGTGTGTGTGTGTGTGTGTGTGTGCGTGTGCGTGCGTGCGTGCGTGCGAGCGTGCGTGCGTGCGTGCGTGCGTGTGTGTCTGCTTCAGCGCTTAGATTTGATTTTATCAAGATTTTGCGCTATATAAATATTGTAATTATTATTATTATTATTTCCTTTAATTATCCCATTTTCTACACCACTTTAATTGCCACAGAAGCTGGGGCAGTTTTTACAATGCCATGATGATGATGTCGATGATGATCGATAGTCATGATGCTATGGAATTCCATCTAAGATTGAGGCTGTGTGACATGGCTGTGCTCTACACTTACTATCACGATATAACCTGGCGTCAACGAGGCCCGAGAAATACAGACACCTGCGGTACTGGTCAGAAGATTTGAAACAACACTCTCAATGACGTACCCGTTGAATGAATGTGACTCGACTGCTGTGTGGTCTCAGTCTTCCCAATGACCTCACGCCGAAAAAATGACGATTTTTGAAAGGATTGATAGGGATTCGAGCCCACAATCTTCCAATCGGTAGTCCGTTGCGCTAACCACTACACCAAAGCCACAAATAACGGCGACTGGAGGGTAAGACAGT
>CM060313.1:88050130-88057630 GCA_030674185.1 Monoplex corrugatus | reverse complement strand
CTCTAAACATTCGTGGGACAACATACGAGCCAAATTTTCTTCAGTCGGCTCATGAATAGCCGAGACTTAAGTATTTAGTCATCTTGACATATTCACGTCACGTCACCGTGTTTGTATGAATAAACTACACCTGCACAAATATTTAACCATGTAAGCTTATATTCAGAACTTGTGCAACAGAAACCATGTGGTAAGTTGGATACCAACTCCAAATTTTGTAAAAAAATAATATCGATGAAGACCGGGTTTTCTACACTTTTAAACATATTTTGCATTGTTGTGACTTTGAACACTTAACAGGAGTATACTTTCCCAGCACATACATGTTAAAATTGAACAACATTGGACTAAAATCCATTCTCAGACGATCGATACATCTTCAGTTAAAATTTTCATGTTTTAGACCTCCCTGATCCAACATTGACAATTCTGATCAACACTTTTACATTTCCCACAGCTTTTCATTGAAACAAACCTACTAACAACTTTGTTAAAAAAATCTGTTCAGAAATAACTAAGAAATTTTCGCTGACACATTGTCTTCACAGACAGACAGACAGACAAACGAACACGCGGATATGTACATCCGCCCTTGTCAATATTAAACCCAAATCCTGTACAGTGAAAGAAGAAGAAGAACAAGAAGAAGAACAAGAAGAACAAGAAGAAGAAAAAAAGAAAGAAAGAAACCTCTTTCCCAAATCCACCTTTTTCACCAGCACCAATATAACTCAATGCTACTTTTCCTACATCCTGCATTAGTTCCAGAGGAAGACAAAGGCACACCAGGGAAGATGAGATGAAAGGAGATCTCACCTCCCGACCATCTTGGCAGTCGCTAAAAACGGATCTGGACGAAATACTAAGGGATAAAGGGATGAAAAGAGCAAGGAAAGCTCTCTTTCTCTCTCTTTCTTTCTCTCTCTCCCTTTCTCTCTCTCTCTTTCTTTCCCTCTCTCTCTCTCTCTCCCTCTGTCTCTCTCTGTCTCTCTCTCCGTCTCTCTGTGTCTCTCTCTGTCTGTCTCTCTCCCCCTCTCTCTCTCCCTCTCTCTCTATCTCCCTCCCTCCCTCTCTCTCTCTCCTGTCTAACAAGAAAATACTCTCTTTCACTGTCTCAAAAGAAAATTATTCTCTCTCTCCAGGTAGGCCTCCCTCGGTCATGGTTGACCATGGACAAAGTACATCCGTTCTAATGTCTAGATGGGCTGTCTGCTTGGTCCAAGCAGCGTCGCCTGTGACTGTAGAGACCAATGCGAGAGAGGCAGTCTCTGTCGCAGCGGTCGCATGTGTATATGCTGATGCTGGTCTGCTGGCTGTCATCGCTTTTCTGCGAACTCGCTTTTCTGCTGCAGCAGCTGACAGTTTGTCCTCACCAATCCGCAGCTGTTTCTTGAGAGTGGTTCTCCAGCTGTTGCGGTTGTCTGCGAGGTCCTCCCAGGGCTCAGTGTTGATCTCCAGCGCCTTCATGTCACGTTTGCAAACATCTTTGTATCTCTGATGTGGGCGGCCAATGTTTCTCTGCCCTGTGGCAAGCTCACCATAAAGGATGTCTTTTGGGATGCGACCATCTTCCATGCGGCGAACGTGGCCGAACCAGCGCAGCCGACGCTGTCTCAGCATGGTATGCATGGTTGGGAGGCCAGCGCGGGTCAGGACTTCGGTGTTGGTCACCTTGTCTTGCCAGGAAATGCCGAGTATGCGCCGTAGGCTTCTCAGGTGGAAGATATTGAGCCTTTTCTTCTGATGAGCATGCGTGGTCCACACCTCGCTGCCATACAGCAAGGTGCTGAGGACACAGGCGTTGTATACAGCCATCTTTGTCTTCGTGGTCAGCTTGGGATTTGTCCACACCCTTTGTGTGAGGCGGGCTAGTGTTGTGGCTGCCTTCCCGATCCTCTTGTCGATCTCTGTGTCAAGGGAGAGGTTATCGGTGATAGTGGACCCAAGATATGTAAATTGATGGATGGCTTCAAGCTCGTAGTCATCAATGGTGATGGCTGGTGGAGATGGCGTACCTTGGCCCAGGACGTTTGTCTTCTTAAGACTGATGGTCAGACCAAAATCTTTGCAAGCTTGGAAGAAGCGGTCCATTAGTGACTGCAAGTCCCGCTGAGTATGGGTCACAACTGCGGCATCGTCGGCAAATAGCATGTCTCTGATGAGGGCTTCACGGACCTTTGTCCTTGCTCTAAGGCGGGCGAGGTTGAAGAGCCTGCCATCTGATCTGGTCCGCAGGTGGATCCCTTCTTGGGCTGTGCTGAACGCATGCCTCAGGAGGAGAGCGAAGAAGATTCCAAAGAGGGTTGGGGCCAGGACACAGCCTTGTTTCACACCGCTGCGTACGTCGAAGGGCTTGGAGAGGTTTCCGTTCAACTGCACCATCCCTTTCATGTTTGAGTGGAAGGACTCAATTAAGCTGTGCAGTTTGGGGGGGGGGGGGGGGGGGCAGCCGATTTTTCGGAGAGCCCTGAAAAGGCCATCTCTGCTGACTAGGTCAAAGGCCTTGGTGAGGTCAATGAATGCCACATACAGGGGCATCCGCTGCTCTCTGCACTTCTCCTGGATTTGGCGAAGGGAAAAGACCATGTCTACCGTGGATCTCTCTGCTCGAAAACCACACTGTGATTCCGGGTAGACGCATTCAGCCAGTTTCTGCAGGCGGATTAAGAGGACCCGAGCGTAGACTTTGCCAACAATGCTGAGGAGTGAGATACCTCTGTAGTTGTTGCTGTCGCTCCTTTCGCCCTTGTTTTTGTACAGGGTGACGATCTTCGCGTCCCTCATGTCCTGCGGTACAGCTCCCTCATTCCAACACTGACAGAGGACTGCGTGCAAAGGGTGCAGAAGAGAAGTCTTGCAGTGCTTGATGAGGTCTGGGGTAATTCCGTCGTTGCCAGGTGCCTTGCCTGACGCCAGGCTATCAATGGCCTTGCTGAGTTCGTCCACAGTTGGCTCTGCGTCAAGTTCTTCCATTACCGGCATGCACTTGATGGCATCGAGGGCTGAGGGGGGACACCATGGTCTGTGTGGAGTAGAGGTTGGAGTAGTGTTCCGCCCATCTTTCCATCTGTCGGCTAGGATCACTGATTACTTCCCCAGTGGAGGATTTGAGGGGGGCGATCTTGCTCTGTGTTGGTCCCAGTGCCTTCTTGATGCCATCATACATTCCTCGGATATTGCCTCTTTCGGCAGCACTCTGTATCACTTCGCTGAGCTCTGTCCAGTACTCGTTTGCGCAGCGCCTGGCGTTAAGCTGAACCTTACTCCTGGCAGCCCTGAGGATTTGCAGGTTCTTCTCACTGGGTGACCGCTTATACTCGGTGAGTGCGGCGCGCTTGGCCTCAACAGTGGGAGTCATCTCTGATGATTTGGCCTCAAACCGGTCGTGGGACTTCACAGCTTTCTTCCCAAAGGTGGCCATAGCAATGCGGTGCATGGTGTCTCGTAGCGTTTCCCATCTCTCTGTGGCAGTCTCTGGGCTGCAATGCATCGTATTCTCTCTCAAAGGCCTCTGCGAACTGTTCTACAAGATCTGGCTGAGACATCTTGCTGACGTCAATGCGAGGGTTCCCTTGTTTCTTTGAGCAGTGAAACTTCTTTGGTTGCAGCCTGATCTTGCAACATACCAGAGAGTGGTCTGTGTCGCAGTTTGCGCTGTGATAAGAGCGAGTGTGGAGAACGTTTTTGATAGCAGCACGTCTTACTAGGATCAAATCCAGTTGGTGCCAATGTTTTGAGGCGGATGCCTCCAGGAGACTTTGTGTTGAGGCTTCGTCTTGAAGAAGGAGTTGGCGATGCACAGTTCATGGCAGGCGCAAACCTCAAGCAGCCGCTGTCCATTCTCATTCATTTTCCCCACTCCAAAGGAACTGAGGCAGGAGGGCCATGAGTCATTGTCTGCACCCACTCTGGCGTTGAAGTCGCCCAGGAGAACAAGTTGTTCTGTCCTGGAGATGGTCCTTATGGTTGATGCAAGATTTTCGTAGAACTCATCCTTGGCGTCTGGACAGGTAGACAGAGTTGGGGCATAAACGCTGATGCGAGTGACATAGCCTTCGGTGGTGTTGAGGCGGAGAGTCAAGAGTCGCTCTGAACCGCCGCTGCCTGATTCAATCATGTTCAGCAGGCTGTTCCTTACTGCAAAGCCTACTCCGTACTCTCTTGGGGCATCAGAACTCTTTCCTTGCCAGAAGAAGGTGTAGTCCCTTTCCTTCAGTGTTCCTGAGTCAGCCAGCCGTGTTTCCTGCAGAGTGGCAATGTCCAGATTGAGCCTCTTTAGCTCGCTGTTTATGATGGCGGTCTTTCTGGCGTCGTTGATGTCTTGCAGATCTTGGGAGAGCCCAGGCGCATCATTGTTCGGACATTCCAACAGCCCAGTTTCAATGCTGATCCTTTTCCTGATTCGTTTCTTGAATTTGAATTTTTCTTTTTGCCTGGTGCGGTAGTTAACGACCTGCTTGTCAGATTTTCTCCTAATCTTCACGCACCCAATGAAGAAGGCAGGTCGTGGCGGGACAGCACCTGATTGGCTGGGGGCTGCCCAGCTTAGGCGGGCGGTAGCTATCCAGTAAGACACGAAGGTCTCTCCCACCGTCAAAAGCAACCCCTGGCGTCAGCTCTACGCCAGTTGAGCAATGACTTATCACCGGTATCTGTTGCTTCCCGTGTTGTGCCGACACTAGTGTTAGTAGCGAGGCTGGAGTGTCCTCTCCAGGTCGTAGGTGTAGAGTGTTTGTGGATGAATGTACGGAAGTAAGCCTGGGCAGTGTAATATGGAAGACAGGCTGTTGCCCATGCAACTTGTCCCCCTCTCCACCTCGCTGACAGATCCAAAGGAACAGCAGGGCTGTTACGTTTTGGTGCCAACGCGGCCGTGGGAGGTGCCGGAAAGTGACAAAGTTTGCCATCCAACCGCCTTAGGGGCCCCACACCGGATTTACTGTCAGGGTTTACTCCCTTAGCTAGATGGCCGCGGGTAGCTTCTCTCCTTGTCTCACAAAAATAATCTATTTTCCTCTGTCTCTTAAGAAGAGTACTCTCTCTCTCTAACAAGAAAAGCGCTCTCTCTCTCTGTTTCACAAGAAGATTTCTCTCTGTCTCTCTGTCTCACAAGAAAAATAATCGAAAAATAATCTCTAAAAGCACCGTACCTCTCTCTCTCTCTTTCTCTCTCTCTCTCTCTCTCTCTCTCTCTCTCTCTCTCTCTCTCTGTGTCTTGTCTCTGTCTGTCTGTCTGTCTGTCTGTCTCTCTTGTCTTTGTGTCTGACTGTCTGCATGTCTGTTAATCTGTCTCTCTCTCTTTCTGCCTCATAAGAAAAATATTGGTTTTTGTTTCAAACGATGTCAAACAAAACTAGCTCTATGTTGAAAGCTAACCAACGTATTTTCAAATCATCACTAAACGAACACACAAACTGACAGTCCCATAACCAGTGGTTTATTTTATTTACCTTTCTCTTTAATACAGCTATTGCACTGTCACTATCAGCAACTTGCATTCTCTTCAGGAGGCTATTCGTCACAAAGATTCAAACTCATTGCACTGGAACTGTCCATTGCTGACTTGATGATAAACGGATAAATAAGCAAATAGGTAAACAAATAAATGAAGAAATAAATGAAATAAATAAAAACAGAAACAAAAAAAAGCCAATAAGTAATCAAACGACTAAATAATTGGCGTTAGCGACAATGGCCCTCCACACGAGTCTAGCCCCTGTCGCTTCAAGTCTTCAGCCACCCTGCAAGTCCGTCCTATGTTTTCTCCCTGGGTCTACCTGGTGTTCTCTTTCCTTCCAGTTTTCCTGTTGTGACCAGGTGTTCTAATTCCCCTTTCCTCATAAAATGTCCTATAAATGTTGCTTGTCTTTTCCTAATCTTCTTCATTAATGATCTTCTTGTGTCTGCCTCCTTCAAGATTGTCTCGTTTGTTTTCTCTGCTATCCATGGAACTCTCAATATTCTTCGTAGAAACCACATTTCAGTTGCCTCAAGTTTGTTCTGACTTTGCGTGTTGATTGTCCACGCCTTTCAACCGTATCGATTCTATAAAACATTCAAGAACTCTCTTCCTGACGTTAATTGATAGGCATTTGTTGGTAAGAACTAACTGACTAAATGAATTAATGCTAACTACAAGAACGAATGAATAATTGACATTAAGTTTGAAATCGCTCAGAAGCGAATGATAATTAACTGCTGACATATTTAACTGACAAGCGCATACACACAGATATCCACATGTTTGATTGATAAACCCATACACGAAGACATTTACGTGACATATCTTACTGTCAAGAACATACCCAAATATATCAACGTGACATGTTTAACTGCTGAACACATACACGTAAACAGTTAAATCAAGTCTACATGAAATATTTAGTAACTGACAAGCACGTAGAAAAAAGACATTTCCATGACATACACATACACAAACAAATTTACACGACACTGATATGACATTTAACTGACAAGCACATACACAAAGATATTTACATGCCGTTAAACTGACAACCACATACACAGACATTTACAAGACATATATGACTGACAAGCATATACACAGAGACATTTACGTGACATTTAGCTGACCAGCACATACACAAACATATCTGCATGACATGTTTAAATGATAAGTACATCCACGAAGACATTTACATGATACATGTAACTGACAAGAACACAAAAGACATTTACATGACATACATTTATAACTGATAAGTACATACACAAAGACATCCACATGACATACCTAATCGACATGTACACTCACAAGGATATTTGTATGACATATAAATATCATACAGGCACATATACAGAGATAATACGTAACATATTCAACCTACAAATACACACACACAAAGATATTCACATGGCATATCTGACCGACATACACAAACACAAAGATACTTATCTGATATATCAGACAAGCATACACACAGAGATAATACGTAACATATTCAACCTACAAATACACACACAAAGATATTCACGTGGCATATCTGACGAACATATACACACACAAAGATACTTATATGATATATCAGACAAGCATATACACAGAGACAATACATAACATAAACAAATACGTTTATATGACATATCAGACGAGCATATACAGAGAGACAATAATAACATATTTACCCTACAAATACGCACACAAACATATCACATAATATATCTAACTGATAAGCATATGCACAAAGACATGTGCATGACACACCTGACAAGCATATACACAAAGATATGTGCATGACACACCTAACTGACAAGCATATACACAAAGATATGTGCATGACACACCTAACTGACAAGCATATACACAAAGATATGTACATGACACACCTAACTGACAAACATATACACAAAGATATGTACATGACACACCTAACTGACAAACATATACACAAAGATATGTACATGACACACCTAACTGACAAACATATACACAAAGATATGTACATGACACACCTAACTGACAAGCATATACAAAAAGAT
>CM060313.1:88035130-88045130 GCA_030674185.1 Monoplex corrugatus | reverse complement strand
ACACAGACACACACACACAGACATACACGCGGACACACAGACACACACACACGCACGCACACACTTTTTCTCATTTCTTCGTGTCATACTTTGATGTGGGAGCTATTTACGGACCTGCCCCACCCTCCCCCCTCCCCCGCACTGTATCCGTTTACATGTGTCACTGACCTCTAAAGTATAGAGTAACAGCCTTGGAATAATTATCTTCTATGCTATCTCCAGTTTTATTTATAAAGGGAATATATTTAGTGCTGACCGTGTGTGTGTGTGGTGTGTGTGTGTGTGTGTGTGTGTGTGTGTGTGTGTATGAGTGTCTGTATGTGGGCACACACACACATACACACACACACAGATACACACACACATACGAGTACACACAGAGATATATTATATCAGTTCATCCAAAGCTGAGAACTGGCAGAAAGTGGAAAGTCCAAGAGGCTGTAAACAATGCCAAGAGAAACCTCAGCATCAAAGAAATAATTGGACACACGCAAACCAACAGACAGGGACTGGGAGCAACAAAAATGCAGTGGTGGTCCAAAGCCAAAGGGAAGGAAAAAAGAGACATGATCATACAGGAGTTGAAGGAAGAAGAAGATGTCAAAAGAGTGCAGAAGGCAGTCCAGCAAGGTCAACAGGGGCAATGGACAACATGGGACAGTGCACTCCAAAGAAGTCTCAGCTGGAACGATATATGGCACATGGCTCCTCTAAGGATAAGCTTCCTCCTCAGATCTGTATATGACCTGCTCCCCTCGAATGCAAACTTAGTGAAATGGGGGAAATCAGACGACCCAGCATGTCCGCTCTGTCAGAAGAAACAAACAGTGGAACATGTCCTAAGCTCTTGCAAAGTAGCGCTAGCCCAAGGAAGGTATACATGGAGGCACAACCAAGTTCTGAAAGTGATCACAGATGTGGTTAGCGAAAAAACCATGACCCCAAACGCACCAATTGCTATGACAACGTTCTACAAAGCAGGAGGGAAACAGGTCTGGCCCGAAAGTGCTACGACAACCAGCACATTGCCAAAGGGTCTTCTGGATGGAGCAGTCGACTGGGAGTGTACAGCAGACCTCCCAGAGTGGAGAAATTACCCAGATGTCATCAGCAAGACAGGCATGAGACCAGACATCGCTCTCCACTCTGACTCCTCGAAACAAGTGATTCTGATAGAACTCACTGTGCCATACGAAAGCAGAATGGAAGAAGCACATATCTACAAGACCGAAAAATACGCCGGTCTTGCCAGCACCCTGAAGAAAGCAGGTCTGCGGGTCAAAATCTTCGCCATAGAGGTCGGGGCAAGAGGGTTTGTGGGCACCTCCGCTTATGATCTCATGAAACAACTCGCCATTTCTGGGAAGAAGAGGACTAGAACCCTTAAAGCGATGGCAGAGGCAGCAGAAAGGAGCTCAAGCTGGATCTGGGCAAGGAGGAACCAAAAGTGAACTTCATAAGGACTAAATTCCCTACAGATGATGTGTGCCCCGTTAGCACATTGGTAAAACCGCGTACCGCAGTTCTGAAGCGCAGAATCGCCCAGGTTCGCTCCCCGGCGTGGAAAAAAAAAAAAAAAAAAAAAAAAAAAAAAAAAAAATAGACAACAGCAGAAGGGCATCCAGGAGTCATGACCTGGATGTGGCCCGGCCCCCCGAGAGTGTAAGGAATTCAGGGCCGAAACACTTGTCTAAAGGGGGTTACTTCTCTGAAGACCTTCTGTTGTCTAGCTCTCCCTAGAGTTTCTTTCTACCTGCACATGGTCAATCCATTGACTTCCGGGAATAGTTCGGAGGACATTCGGGAAAGACCGAAGGACACTGGGAAAGACTAGATCTGCGGGCTTTGTGGGTTGGCTTCCCACCTTGCCTTTGATAACATGCCACGAGTTCTTTAAATGAAAGATGCTCCCAGGATTCACCGAAAGGGGGAGAGAATGATGAATCCATCGGCACTGACTCCATCACGACTGGAAACGCACAACGGACCATGATTAATGACCAGTTGGAATTTCCGTGTGCGTGTGGAAGGAGATTCACCACCAAACGCGGCATGAAGATCCACAGGACAAAAATGGGCTGTTTGAAGACACATACGAACCAGCAGCAGCGCACTGCGATAGCAGGTGAGACGTTGGATGACCAAGGCCAGGATTTAAACCACAGTGCCAAGGACATCCACGCTGACGGTTCTGATGCGGATTTTGCACAAGCTCTTAACGCCAAACGTGGAAAACTCAATTTGCCGCCTGCCGGTGCAAAAGAACAATGGGAGAAATTAGATGAGGAACTTGTCCTTAAGCTGAATGCGCTAATAGGGAACAGTACGCTGGAACACAAACTTGACACATACGGAGACATCATATACTCTATCTGCAGGGACACTTATGGAGTGAAGCAGCCAAAGACAAAAGCGCCTCCCCAGAAATCCAGAAGACAGCAACAGATGGAGAGCATCCGGAGGGAGAAAAGGAAGCTTAAAAAGCGAATGAAAACTGCCTCAGAATTCGAGAAGCAAGGGCTCCTGGAACTCTGGAAAGATCTGAAGGCCAAACACAATGCTCTCAGCAAAGTGGAATCAGCAAGGCGAAGAAAGAGCAAAAAGAAGAAGACTCAAGATCGTTTCTTCAAAGATCCCTTTGACTTTGCAAGAAAGCTGTTTGAACAACCCAAATCAGGGACTCTCACAGTGGGCAAGGAAACCCTAGAGCAGCATCTCAGGGAAACATATTCCGATTCTCAGCGCGAGGCACCACTTGAAATCCAGAATCTGGTTTGGCCTGCAGCGCCAGAAGGAAAATTCAATAACAAACCACCAACACTGGATGAAGTGAAGAACGTAGTAAAGAAAGCCAGAGCCAAGTCAGCATCTGGACCAAACGGAATACCATACCTGCTCTACAAGAAATGCCCAAAAGTGCTCGAGTGGCTCCACAAGATGATTCGATCAGCATGGAGGAACCAGAAGATCAGCGACCAATGGATGAGAGCTGAAGGAGTGTACATTCCGAAGGAGCAGAACTCCAGCAGCATCAATCAGTTCAGGCCAATATCACTTCTGAACGTCGAGGGGAAAATCTTCTTCTCTGTTATGGCAGCAAGATTGACAAAATACCTGACTGAAAACAAGTATCTGGATATGTCAGTCCAAAAGGGAGGCATACCAGGAATGCCTGGATGCTTGGAACATGCCACTTTGATTTGGGATGCCATCCAAAAAGCAAGAACAGAGAAGAGAGACATTGACGTAGTTTGGCTTGATCTGGCGAATGCATATGGATCAGTTCCACACGATATGATCCAGCTGGCTCTTGAAATGTATCACATCCCAGAAAACATCCGAACAATGCTGAGGAAGTATTTCCAAGGGTTCTCAATGCGGTTTCTACCAAAGAATACACCACGGACTGGATAGACCTAGAGGTGGGCATTGCAATGGGCTGTGCAATCTCTCCCATACTGTTCGTGTTGGCAATGGAAGTCATCTTGAAAGCTGCAATGAAGAGTTCAGGTCCAGTGAATCTGGGAGATGGATACCAGATGCCTCCTCTGAAAGCTTTCATGGATGACACAACAGTCTTGTCCACGGATGAGGAAGAGACACACCGAATCTTAAAGCAGCTGGATGAGCTGGTGGCCTCTTCAAGAATGAGGTTCAAACCTAAGAAATCCCGAAGTCTCTCACTGCGAAAAGGAAAAGTGGCAGATTCAGTCAAATTCATGGTAGCCAACCAAGCCATCCCCACTGTCACAGAAGAGCCAGTAAAAAGTCTCGGAAGATGGTATGATGACTCCCTGAAAGACACACAAAGGGGATGTGAAACCAAGCAAACAGCAGAAGAAGGCCTGAAGAAAATAGATAACTGCGGACTGCCAGGCAAATACAAAGTCTGGTGTCTACAGTTCATGCTGATACCAAAGCTGCTGTGGCCACTGCTAATCTATGACATTTGCACCAGCACAGTCGAAGCAATGGAAGCCAAAATCAACAAATACACAAGAAAATGGCTCGGTGTCCCACCTGGTCTCACTGATGTTGCATTCTACTGTCGTCAAGCAATGCTGAAGCTACCTCTTAAATCCATAGTGGAGGAATACAAAGTTGGAAAAGCAAGACTGTTGAGCATGCTGGAGGAATCGGAAGACAACATCGTGAGATCAGTTCATCCAAAGCTGAGAACTGGCAGAAAGTGGAAAGTCCAAGAGGCTGTAAACAATGCCAAGAGAAACCTCAGCATCAAAGAAATAATTGGACACACGCAAACCAACAGACAGGGACTGGGAGCAACAAAAATGCAGTGGTGGTCCAAAGCCAAAGGGAAGGAAAAAAGAGACATGATCATACAGGAGTTGAAGGAAGAAGAAGATGTCAAAAGAGTGCAGAAGGCAGTCCAGCAAGGTCAACAGGGGCAATGGACAACATGGGACAGTGCACTCCAAAGAAGTCTCAGCTGGAACGATATATGGCACATGGCTCCTCTAAGGATAAGCTTCCTCCTCAGATCTGTATATGACCTGCTCCCCTCGAATGCAAACTTAGTGAAATGGGGGAAATCAGACGACCCAGCATGTCCGCTCTGTCAGAAGAAACAAACAGTGGAACATGTCCTAAGCTCTTGCAAAGTAGCGCTAGCCCAAGGAAGGTATACATGGAGGCACAACCAAGTTCTGAAAGTGATCACAGATGTGGTTAGCGAAAAAACCATGACCCCAAACGCACCAATTGCTATGACAACGTTCTACAAAGCAGGAGGGAAACAGGTCTGGCCCGAAAGTGCTACGACAACCAGCACATTGCCAAAGGGTCTTCTGGATGGAGCAGTCGACTGGGAGTGTACAGCAGACCTCCCAGAGTGGAGAAATTACCCAGATGTCATCAGCAAGACAGGCATGAGACCAGACATCGCTCTCCACTCTGACTCCTCGAAACAAGTGATTCTGATAGAACTCACTGTGCCATACGAAAGCAGAATGGAAGAAGCACATATCTACAAGACCGAAAAATACGCCGGTCTTGCCAGCACCCTGAAGAAAGCAGGTCTGCGGGTCAAAATCTTCGCCATAGAGGTCGGGGCAAGAGGGTTTGTGGGCACCTCCGCTTATGATCTCATGAAACAACTCGCCATTTCTGGGAAGAAGAGGACTAGAACCCTTAAAGCGATGGCAGAGGCAGCAGAAAGGAGCTCAAGCTGGATCTGGGCAAGGAGGAACCAAAAGTGAACTTCATAAGGACTAAATTCCCTACAGATGATGTGTGCCCCGTTAGCACATTGGTAAAACCGCGTACCGCAGTTCTGAAGCGCAGAATCGCCCAGGTTCGCTCCCCGGCGTGGAAAAAAAAAAAAAAAAAAAAAAAAAAAAAAAAAATAGACAACAGCAGAAGGGCATCCAGGAGTCATGACCTGGATGTGGCCCGGCCCCCCGAGAGTGTAAGGAATTCAGGGCCGAAACACTTGTCTAAAGGGGGTTACTTCTCTGAAGACCTTCTGTTGTCTAGCTCTCCCTAGAGTTTCTTTCTACCTATATATGTGTGTGTGTGTGTGTGTGTGTGTGTGTGTGTGTGTGTGTGCGTGTTGTGTATGTACTTGTGTTTATGAGCATGCGAGCGTACATGTATGTATGTACATGTGTGTATGTATGTATGTATGCATGTATGTATGTATGTGTTTTTCTCTCTCTTTCTGTATGTGTATATATATATGTATATATATATATATATATATATATAACACATATATATATGCATGTATAAGTATGTATAAATATATATATATATATATATATATAGATACATAGATAGAGAGAGAGAGAGACATACACACACACACACACACACACACACACACACACACACACACGTACGCATGTTGCTCTGGTTATATGGCACACACTGTGCAGGCATCACGTCGCTACACACTCTGCACACATCATACAACGTCAGATAGTGAAAGTCTGAATGAACGTTTTTTAAAATTTTTGTTGCGGCATTGGTGTGCGTGCATATGTGTGTGTGTGTGTGTGTGGTGTGTGTGTGTGTGTGTGTGTGTGTGGTCTGTGTGTGTGTGTGTATCTCTGTGTGTGTGTGTGTGTGTGTGTGTGTGTGTGTGTGTGTGTGTGTGTGTGTGTGTGTGTGTGTGTGTGTGTGTGTGTGTGTGATTGTTAAGCCGTTAATCTGACGTACATTGTCTACGAAATATTGCCAGGACAAACTATTTCTTGCCGTGGATCCTTTAACGTGGATGAAGTGATGCTGCACTCGGACATTATTTGAAAGACAGAGAGAGAGAGAAGAAGGAGAGAGGAGAGAGAGAGAGAGAGAGAGAGAGAGAGAGAGAGAGAGAGAGGAGAGAGAGAGAGAGAAGAGAAAGAGAGAGAGAGAGAGAAAGGAAGGAAGAAAGAAAGACAGAGAGAGAGAGAGAGAGAGAAAGAGAGAGAGAGAGAAGACAGCGACAGAGAGACAGAGAGACAAGGAGAGAGAGAAACACACACACACACACACACACACACACACACACACACACACACACACACACACAGAAAGACAGACAGACAAAGAGAGAGAGAGATAGACAAGAGACGAGAGAGAGAGAGAGAGGAAGGGAGGGAGAGAGAGAGACGGACAGACAGACAGACAAAGAGAGAGAGAGAGAGAGACAGACAGACAGACAGATAGAGAGGGAGAGAGAGAGAGAGAGAAAGGAAGGAAGAAAGAAAGAGAGAAAGAGAGAAAGAAAGAGAGATAGAAAGACAGAGACAGACAGAGACAAGGAGAGAGAGAAAACAGAAAGAGAGAGAGAAGAGAGAGAGAGAGAGAGAGAAAGACAGACAAAAAGAGAGAGAGATAGACAAGAGACGAGAGAGAGAGGGAGGGAGAGAGAGAGAGAGACGGACAGATAGACAGACAAAGAGAGAGAGAGAGACAGACAGAGAGGGAGAGAGAGAGAGAGGGAGAGAGAGAGAGGAGAGAAAGCGAGAGAGAAAGTGAGACAGAGAGAGAGAGAGACAAACAAAGAGAGACAGAGAGCGAGAGAGAGAGAAAGAGAGAGAGAGAGAGACAGACAGACAGACAAAGAGAGATAGACAACAGATGAGAGAGAGAGAGAGAGAGAAACGGACAGACAGACAGACAGACAAAGAGAGAGAGAGAGAGAGAGAGAGGAAAGAGAGAAAGCGAGCGAGAGAGAGAGAGAGAGAGTGTGGACAGAGAGAGAGAGAGACAGACAGACAAAGAGAGACAGAGAGAGAGAGCGAGAGAGAGAGAGAGAGAGAAGAGAGAGAGAGAGAGAAAGAAAGAAAAACAAAAGAGAGAGAGAGAGAGAGAGATGATTCGATAAGGTCTTCATTCTCGAGATTGATTAAATAAGCACTGTAACACGATATGCTTCTTTTATGTAGCCTTTGCGCTGCAGGGGACTGCAATATCTAATACAACTGATGACTATGACTATTTCAATGCAAAAATAAATGGTCCATATACCATTATGCGGGGATTGGCACAATGCAACACTAATACATTAAGGACTAGCACAAACATTAAACAGGTTAATGCACACAACTATTTTCCGAAGTAACACAATAATAATGATAATAATGAATGTTATTACCTCGGGTAATAAGCAAGTGCATTACACAATGTACCATGTATATGTAATGATAAATATCCCAGCAATGTGCTTTACATCCAATGCGCAAGGACACACATAAAGTAACCGAAACAAAATATAATGATAATACCAAATAATGTTAATCACAGTGATAATAATAAGACCACTACCAACATCACCACCACCGCTACCAACAACAACAACAAATACAGCAACAACTATAATGATAATGATAATAACAATTACAATCATCATCATCATCATCATAATCATCTAATGATAATAGTCATAATGACAATGACAACAATAATCAGTGGCTGACCAAACACTGAGTACGCAGACTGCGCATCGACATAATGCCGGCACAGTGTGGGCCACACAGATAGAATGATTTCATACACGGACCCAAACACCACTACTCAGAACACAGAAGACGACAGCTTGGATATACATTGTTAATTATTAATTTTGTTTAAACCCCAGCCGACTGTGTTGAGACATATATAAGGGCGATAACCGTTTCAAAATATATACAATACTTCAACAGGGAAAAAAATGGAGAAGAAAATTAAGTGCACATATCAATGCATTCGCGCAAATAATCTAAAACGATGCCCCTGGCGTTGACCACTCCGTCCAATTTATCACACAGGGGGTTTAAAAACATGCCTGAATACAAATTTAAACATAACTAAGGACACTAAATTACCTAAAATTGCTTACACGTATCACATTTCCCCAGAGCCAAAAATGCACTTAATACATGTAACCAATTACCATTCCTACGAGAAAATACCTAAGGCTTTATCGAACACATACAATGTAGAGAATGATAGGAAAAAATGACAGAGAGGAAAGGAACAAGGCAGAAACAAAGAGAGTGATAGAAAAGATGAAATTTATAGCATAGAATTTCCAGGAGGTGGGGATATTATTTATACTGAAAGAGCCCCCGCCATCCCTACGGAGGGACTGGATACACGCATGCCTGTTTTGAATCAGGTATATGGCTGGCTGACCACTTTGTCATTTTTATAGCATCCTGATGATCTCCCTTTGCTTTTACTATTTTTAGATCCGAAAATGTATCTTCGCGCGTGCGCGCGCGCACGTACATATACATACATAAACACACACGCACACACACATACACACCACACAAACAACACATACAGATACACACAGACACACAGAGACATAGACACAGACACACACAAACACGCACATACACCACACAAACACACACACTACACACACGAACACACACACAGACATACACACAAACACACAACACATACCACACAAACACACAAACATACCACACAACACACAGAAACACACACACACACACACACACACACACACACACACACACACACACACACACACACACACACGCACACACACACATACACATCCACACACACACACGAACACACACACACAAGACCACACACACACGAACATGCACACACAGTCACACATACACACATACACACACACATACATACACATACACACACACACACACATACACACACACACACACACACACACACACACACACACACACACACACACACACACACTTGATACTTAACTATATCACTTCTTTTGTCTGTCCGTTTGTACCACCATCTGTGCTGCAAAGAGAAAGAGTGGACGAGTAGGAGCGAGCTGGAAAGCCTGAAGAGGGGAAATGCCGTGTGCCATCAAGGTTTCTTTCAAATCCTCAATCCAGGTCTTTCTTGGTTTGCTCCTAGTTCTAAATCCAGATTTGTTTTTGTTATCATTATGTTCGATGAGCCAGCCAGTGGAGATGCATTCCAGTTAGTGGGCCTTCATTCCAGTTAGATGACAAAACCACTCTGATTCTGTTATTCCTGGTCATGTCGTCTTTGGTCTTGTTGACAGCTCTTCTCAGTCAACGCATTTCATAGGCATTGATTTTGTCCTCACAGGGCTTGACCAGAGTCCAGGTCTGGCACCGGTATGTCAGGGAGGAGATAATAAACCAGAACTGGTAAGCTTGGCTTTTGAGTTTATTCCTTTTCTCACACTGGACGAAGCAGCAGGGAAGTTTCGGTCTTTTTCTCCTAATTTTTGTATTTGGTGTTTGTTTATTTGTGATCTTACGCTTGCCTGGCCGAAAATTTGCGCCTGTCATGTCTGGTTGTATTAAATACGCATTCTTACTCTTTTTTCGTGTTCTTTTTTCTGGTTCCTGTTTGCTTGAACGCGGGCAGTCACAACTGTTTTTGGATTTCTATAGCGATGTTGGGCTGTTTCACTAAGGAATGGGGCAAGTACCCAGCTGACATTGTTGGCTTTCTGAACTCTGTTTTTCGGTCTGTCTGTTGAGTCTTCCATCATCTGTGAAATTGCCGAGGTACT
>CM060313.1:88022630-88030130 GCA_030674185.1 Monoplex corrugatus | reverse complement strand
CTGAATGCAATACGCTTTCACCGCTTACGTTGATCTCTCTGTCTGTCTGTCTGTCTGTCTGTCTGTCTCTCCCTCTCTCTCTGTCTCTCCACCTCTCTCTCCTTTTTGTCCTGAAAAGACTGTATGCTTAAAGTATGCAAACGTCGGACTTCCAATCGGGGACGGGGAGAGAGAGAGAAAGAGAGAGAGAGAGAGCGAGAGAGAGAGAGAGCGAGAGAGCGAGAGAGCGAGAGAGAGAGAGAGAGAGAGAGAGAGAGAGAGAGAGAGAGAGATGCACAAGTCTGCATAAACACAATTCAACACTGGACCCGCTTCGATTAAAAATGTAGGAAAACTGGCGTACCTACCCTACCTATATTAAACAGGGAGATTAAAAAAGAAACGGATAAAAGAATTCATGTGACTGCGATGTCAGGGGTGGGTCCTACTTTTAATTCCTGTAACTCCATGGTTTACACCATTTCGCATAAATACGACCTTGACCTATGGTCAAGGTCGTGACTATACGAAATGTTCCTTCAAAATTGCATATGTATATATATATATATATATATATATATATATATATATATATATATGTCGAGCACGTCTTTGAAATAAGTTTGACTGAAGCGTGTCTTGGAAGTAAATTTGACAGATGTCATCGGTCTTGATCTTAAAGATATGACAAAGCAAACTATGGACTACAGACAACATACCGTTTCTTTTGCATAATACAATGAAGTCAAAATGTATAAGATGAACAGCTTTTTTAAATGTTAATTTACAGATTTCCTGACGACGGTATGAATTTAATGAAAACGGAAATGTGCGAATTCTCAACAGTTTAATATAACATGTTTTGATGTTTTGTCTCACTATACAGTTGATGTATAAATTACTTTCTATGCATTTGTGGCTATCTGTGTCTTGCAACATAGCAATCATAATGAAATAAGATAAAATAAAACAAAAATAAATAAATAAATAATAATAAATATACCAAATAAAAAAGAAATAAACATATAAATAAATAAATGAGATAAATAAAATAAAATGAAATCAAGTAATAGCAGCAGTAGTAAACTTGATATCATTTTTGTTATTGATTGTTGATATTCAGTAGTTCTATGCTCGTTTCTTCGACAGTATTTGTCCATTGTCTCAGCTACTACAGTATTTGTTCAAGATCAGACTTTAAGATTGTCCCACAAATGTATAGACTTTACATTCATTAATACTTACTGACATCATCAGTAAAAAATGTTGAAAACAGCTTCAGTGTCAACAATAGTATCATTAATACGTAAAAGAAAAGACAAGGGTTATGAAATGAGCCTTGTGGGAGTCAGGTTATGTGTCAAATACAATTCGATGTAACAACCGTTTGTATCAGTTAAAAAAATAACATGGAACCTATATTACACATGTGCTTTCGTGTTTCAACTGCCTCTGTTTTCAATTAACTTTTATGCCAAAATCTGTCAAAAGCTTTAGATATGTCAACAAATACTGCTCGCACCACTGTCAAGAAATATACAAAAGAAGTGTTTGGAAACACGAACTATTTAGTAAACGCAATATCTTTAGGGGATGAATCCATTCTGAGCTGTTGCGATTAGATAAAACATATTCAGGCAGTCTACTGATGCAGATGTTTTCGAAACAGTTACCTACAAAACAGTAATGAAAACTGGATAACCTGGACAAGAAATGGAATATAATGGACGAACATCGATCCATTTTAGCAGCTTCGACTAAGCGTGTGTATGTGAGTGAGTGCATGCACACGCGCGCGTGTGTGTGTGTTTGCGTGTGCGTGCGTGAATGTGAGTATGTGTGTGAGTGCTTGCATGTGTATGTGTTCGTTCGTTCTTTTATTTAACGTCTTTTCTCTATGAATGATATTAGTCGAATTGTGTATCGCTATCAGGGGTACGCAACTCACTAAATGTGTATGTGTGCGCGCGCGCGCGCGCGTGTGTGTGTGTGTGGTGCGCGCATGCGCGTGCGTGTGTGTGTGTACGTGCATGCGAACGTATGTGTGTGAGCGTGTCAGTAAGAGAGAGAGAGAGAGAGACAAACAGAACAGACAGACAGACAGACAGACAGACAGACAGAGAGAGAGACAGAGAGAAGGGTGGGGAGGGGGGGGGAGAACGACCATGACCGCAAGCAAATTCGTCTCTTAAAAAAAAATAAAAAAGAAAAGGAAAAAGAAGTCCTCTTACTGCAGTATGTTTGACGAGAATAATGTAATTCCACAGAGAAAGGTAGGGAAGAAGGGAGGAAGGGAGAGAGACAGAGAGAGAGGAGTAGAATATAAAAAAAAACCTGCACACACACACACACACACACACACACACACACACACACACACACACCACACACACACACAAACACACACACACACACACACACACACACACACATGCACGCGCGCGCGAATAAAAGAATAACTAAATGACTCACACAGTTATACGCGAGCAAAAACACGTACAAACGCATGCACGCACGTACGCACGCACACACACACACACACAAATATATCTATCTCTATATCTATATCTGTATATATATATATATATATATATGACTACACACATGCACACACACCTCCTACTACCACCCTCCTCTATCCCCACTCACCCATCTGTCTCTTTCCTTCCACAAAACCACAAGCACAAGAAGATGACTGACGTGATTGTTTATTGAGAGGAAGAAAGAAGGGAGGGGGGGGGGGAATAAAAGAAAAACAGACCAAAAACAAACAAACCAAAAAAAAGCAAACAGAAAAAAATATTAGAAAGAAACGGGGAGAGGGGGCTGGGGGAAAGAGAGGGTGTATTCAGTGGTGCAGTGAGTGGTACATATACCTATAAGTTACACCCTGTATTGACTGCATCGCCCCAGTTCCCTCGCAGTGACCTCGCGGAGTGTGTGTGGAGGCGGGTTACTGTACGGTACGATTGGCAAAGAGCGTCTGTCCATAGATAGAAATAGTGACGTAGATAGGCAACTCAGTTTCAGCAAAGAGAACAGTGCCTACGGCTTACTCTCTTTGATTTCAGTCTCTCAAGATGACGTCTCCGCGCTCGGAATGAATTCCGTATACATTAACGTCACAGGTACCATGTGTATAGTGGTCATGGCAAGTTAACGACCAGGGTGGAAGGGCTCCCAATAACTTAACTGTTCGTGTTCAGGAACAGGACGAGCAACCTGGTTAGACAGAGGGTGACAACTTGGATAAAGGGTCACACTTCTAACAGACTGCGTATACCCTAGCTCAGCATCATGTATTTATGTATCTGTACGTGTGTGTGTGTGTGCTGTATGTATGTGATTGTGTGCATGTGAAGATCCATTCTTGTATTATTCATTTATATCCTTTGGGTCTTTTTTATAACTTATTTTATTACAAATTTTGTGAGTGTCTGTTTTTTTTTCTTGGTCGTAGATTTAATATCTTACACTTGTGTAAAGTGCAGCGACCTTGCCTTTGCCATGGACCGTTCGTGCCAAATAAATTAAATATCATCATTATGATGTAAATATTTAACAATAATTATGGGAATCAGGCAAGCTAAAAAATTGTTTGCTAAATGATATCGTATTGATGTGGGAGATAGTTTGCTCTTATTTGTACATTATTGGCCCGATGGAAACTTTTTCCAGTCTCTTTCGTTTTTTGTTTCAACGTTGAACTTTTCTGATCGTAAAAATCCCCGTTCATGATAATAATTTTATAAGTCGACTGCTTCTTAATTTTTCCTTTTTCTATTAACAGAAATTTTGCCACAGAACTGAACCTTGCTGAATGACACAGGCATATCGTTTTGTTCTGTAAGCTTACAATCCCTGTGGCATAGCGAGACGATTTATCACAATGTGTAACGGAACTAGTTGCTTGTTTCCATATCTCCATATCTATGGTCTGTCTTGTCTGTCGTTAACAGAACAAGACTTCTTACTTCAGTATAGAATCTAGTCACAGAGGCCACAGGGGCCAAGTCTGTGGAGGAACCAGAGACGTGGGGAGAGATCAGTAACTCACTCGTCTACGTACTGTCTGTATGGGTCTCCCTAGATCGGCCCACTGCCTCTGTCGCTGAGAGAACAAGACATTTTACAATACAGTACAAGAACAGAGGCCATGACACGTCTTTGGTGTAACTGGATATATAAACAAAGAAAACAAAAACTGGAACTTTTTGCTTGTTTTTGCAGCCCTACCTCTCCACGCCTGTTCACTATGATTACCCCTAAGCTATTCAGTTTGAAGCCTCATCGTATAAAACCGAAACCCAGGTTCATTCAATCGAAATCCAAATGCCACACAGACCATATGAACATCTTCCAAATGGGGAACCCACCAGAAGGTATTCCGCTGTGCTACTTGGGTCTCTTTGGTGGACTTCAATAGTAAGTACCTGTTGTGATCCAGCATGCGTGGAGAGCTATATACCAAACCATGTACTTAGCAATAACTGCTAAGTTTTAGCGCCAGACTGAGTTAGTCCTATCTCCTATTTCCTCTGATAAGTCCACGAAACAACAATTCTCACCAACCAGCAACATCAAAGGAAAGTATCAAGCATGAAATAGACAGAGGACACCAAAACTGATGTCACCTAAGATCAGGCATGAAGGCCACAAAAGACTTGGCAGTTTTCACAATGCTATGAAGAATAATGACTGTAAGGCAGTTTTCACAATGCTTGGACAAGTAATGACAATGGAGATGATAATGATGACGCTATGCAGTTCCGTTTTGAACTGAGAAAGCCTGAATCTGAAGTTTGTTCAAGAGGGATATCTCACACTTAGTTCTGTATAGGAGTTCAGGGCCAAAACACTTGTTTGATAGTTTTTTTTCCTTTGAAGACCTTCTGCTGTCCGGCTCTCCCTGAGTTTCTTATTACTGGTCCATCCAAATCTGTCAAAAATTGTTTAGCAGTATTTTTGAGTATGCTCAAGACCTGTGCCCTGGCAAGATCTTGGAATGGGAGGGGATCTATAAAGCATTAAGCAGACAGCCACCATCGAAATGATGGGCAGAAAACAGATCAGTTGGTATACCTCCAGAACTTGCCAACGTACAGGGCTCACGTGCAGGCTTAAGGTTTATGCCATAACAATTTCGGACCTTCTCTAGCACATGGCATCAGTGCATACGGAATTTATTGAAAGCATGAAGACGTTATCTTGAGAAACTAAAATTGAAACTGAAACAGATCAAACCCAAAATATTAAGAGTTCAGGGCTCTATCAAGTGAGCCAGGGGTACATTGAATAGAGAGAAAATTTAACTTTTATCATTTCATTGGACACCACATTTTTCATTGCAAAGTGTAACTTAATAATTTCGTGGACACCGCTCTCTTTATTGCAACTTTTTACTTGGATCATTTCGTGAACATCACTCTCTTCGTTGCAAATTTTAACTTAATAATTTCGTTGGACAGCACTCTCTTCATTGCAAATTTTGATTTTAATAATTTCGTTGGACAGCACTCTCTTCATTGCAAATCTCAATTTAAATCATTTCGTTGGACACCACTCTCTTCATTGCAAATTCTAACAGATTAGTTCATTGGACACTACTTTCTTCACTACAAATTTTAACTTGATCATTTCGTTAGCCACCACTCTTTTCATTGCCAGCTCCACTTCCCCTGTGATTAATAATCGTGGAAAAGTCCTGAATTGCACTCTGCACAACAAATCCCATACCAGTGAGGCTGAAGTTGGGGGGGGGGGGATGGGTGACGCAGCTGTAGACAGGATCCTCTTTCTGTATCTGTGAGTTTCAGCAGTTCTGGTATACTCCGACTGGTTCCATATTTGCTGTTACCCAGGTCTTCATCAATCAACCTAGGCAATGGCCTCTTACCTTGATCAGACGCAGTGACATGCCGGGTGAGGCGACCAAAGCACGCAAGCTTACGTCATTTCACGGCTGGCAGAAGCGATTATCCACACTGCAACGCAAATTTTGAACCCCCAGCCAGACACTGATTGATGAAAAGATAAAGCTTTTCATGCATCCTGAGTGATCGTTTTGGAGTGAGGTGATTGAGGACTCAACTTTCGTCAGGGCCAGCATGTGGAGGATGGTACCATCTCCTCTTCCTTGCTGCTTTGTTGTTGTTGTCGTTGTTGTTGTGTTGTTTTGTCCCATTTCCTATGCCAACTTAATGGCCACAGAATCTGGAACAGATTTCGCAATGCGATGATGATGGCGATGAGGATGGCATTTATGATGCTATGGAGTTCCATCTAGGGTTGAGACTGCGTGACACAGCTGTACTCTATTCTTACTATCATAATATATCCTGGCGTCAACCAGGCTTGAGAGATATAGGCACCTGCGGTGCTGGTCAGAATATTTGAGCAACACTCTGGGTAGGAGCCGGTTACAGCCTTGCTGCTTTAACCTTCTAGTCCCTAAAGAGGAACACATTTCCCGTTTACCGCTGGACAGACTTACAGACAGACATTTGGCACTAGCTTAAAAACAAATCATGTGATCTAATCACTGTGATACCACGATACACGGAATATCGGAGCCGGGAGCGAAAATGCGGGTCTTCTCTTTTCATGTCTCTGGTGTAACTGTGTAAGACTTCGACAAACTCTGCTGAACCGGGCAAAGATCAACGACCTCCTGGCCTAGCCTCTCTCCCTGTATATTAAGAACTGGGCCCTGACCCATGGGCTTGCGTGTACGTGTGTGCGTGTGTGTGTGTTGGATTTTTTTTGGTGTGTGTACGTGTGTGTGTGTATGTGTGTGTACATGTGTGTCCGAGCGTGCGCGCGCGCGTGTGTGTGTGAACCAGCGTACTTTTCACAGGGAAAAAAAAGTCCCGTTCGTTCGCTGCCAACATTGTCAGGCCACATCTGACGATGATTGTGGCCAGGATTGTGTGTGTGTGTGTGTGTGGTGTGTGTGTTGTGTTGGTTGGTTGGGTTTTCTTTTCCAGTCCCTGCCTGTCAAAAGTGACAACCATCAAACACTTACTAGGACAAATACATTGGACTAAGACGAAATACGGGCTCAAGGTTCATGCCATCATCATTTTGGTTCTGCTCCATCATATGACATCTGTGGCCTATGAAATTTATTTCAATAAACCTATGAGAAACTGAAACTGAAAGTGAAAGAAAATGAAATTGAAATATATCTTTTTTTCAACAATACAAAAGTGTACACTGCTTTTTTTTTTTTAAATGGTACTGGCATAGCATAATTACAATCAAACTGACTTAAATACATGACTTTGGTTTGTTCATTCCATTACCTGTGTCTTCACAAACATTTTGAGAAGTTAAGGTGTAGCCTACGTGCATTTTGTAACACATGTATGTAGCAGGTAGTGTTCGCATGACTGACGTTCAGTGTGTTTCTGTATTGGAATGTGGATGAGAATGTATGTGTATATGCACTTGTGTTTGTATGTGTTAATATGTGTGTTTGTGGAGGTGTTTTGTTATAGGGGTGTGTGTTGTTCGTTTGTG
>CM060313.1:88012630-88017630 GCA_030674185.1 Monoplex corrugatus | reverse complement strand
ATGTGTGTATTGAAGTGTTAGACTACGGGCAGGTAAGGATTAGTGTTGCAGACTGTATACATAACCACTAGAAACATTGTTTCTAATTCTGTCCCTAACCTGACACTACCCCCCCCCCCCCCCCATGAATTCATTCCACATTTAAAGCAGAAGGGTACACCGTGCTATCGATATACATGTAAACCATTAGCACACTTTGAAGTGCCAACACAGATTAATCTTATGAGCTGTTTTTTTTTTCTTTAATTTATTTTTTTGGTAAGATATTCAGGTCATAGGTCTGTTGCAATGCACAAGCTGAAATGAAAGTGGCTCGGTTTTAAGTTATCGTTATCGTTATTGATATTTTTGTTCAAAACCCAGCCGACTGCGTAAAGCCACATCAGGGCTATAACCCTTTCAAAGCATTACACAATACTTCAACGGGATAAAAACTGGAAAAGAAAATTAAGTACACCTAATAATGCATTTGCACACATAATCAAAGGAAATGCTTCTGGCCTTGACCACTCTGTCCAATGTATCCCACAGGGGATTTATAAACATATATGAACACAAATTTAAACATAACTAAGGACACTAAAACATACGTAAAAACGGGCCCAAATTAGCGTAAACTGCTTCCGCACATCTTATTTCCCTAGAGCCAAAAATGCACTTAATACATGTACCCAATTATTAATCTTAAGAGAAAGTATTAAAACTTACGTAAAACTTTATCAAACACATACAGGTGAATGGACCAGCAAGGCAGAAATTTTGATAGGAAGAAATGGCAGAAAGCAAAGAAACAAGGCAGAAACAAAGATTGTGACAGAAAAGAGGCAATTTCTAGCACAGAATTTCCAGAAAGTGGGAATACTATTTATATTGAAAGAGCTCAACGGAAAAGGGGGAGGGGGCGGTTTTAAGTTAAGCTGGGTCCAGCACAGACATGGTGTACTAAGGATGGTTTTTGTCTTTTTTAAAAATCTGTTTCAACCAAAGTTAGAGCATAGTTCAACACTTTTAAGATGGACTGTTTTCAGTAATCAGGTCATATGTTCAGCCCACTTAAAACGCACTGACTCATTTCCAAGGTCACACAACTTGCCTGGTTTATCCAAGAATGATGATCTTCAGAATGGCTTGACCATAATTTCTCTGTTTCACGTGAAAAGAGTGCAAATAATGGAACTGCTTACCGCTAGGAAATTAAAACCACTCCACGTGTGTAACAAAATAGTTCACACATAAGGAAATGTCATGTACCGCAAAGAAATTGAACGTACCTGCGGTCTGGAAGGTGTCTGGTTAATGTCATTTCACGCTCGTTTATACTTTCCGAAGACCTGGCGCAGAATTTTTAGTGTGGATTCATTTTTATGTCGGCGAGGAATCTGTCACAACACAAGAGTAGTATTGTCATAACCTTCTGCGATCATGAAAGACTTTGTCAGGGTGTGATCGCAGGTGTAAAGCTATAAAGATCGAGTTTTTATGTGATGGCAAAATGCTGATATCGCTATTGATAGTAAAGACCCCAATGGCTATAAAATCGAAGACGATCAAAGTTCATTTGTACTCTCTGTCTTTCAGGCGTCCTCAGACATTTTGCGTTTGGGCGAAGGAGGGAATAATTATGACATTAAAAACGAACCAGGATTATATTCCTTCCCACGATCTTATGCATTGCTTTATTGGCATTTTCACATGCTACTCACCTTGGTTCTCGGACACACCTTCAAACCTAGGTTCATATAATCTCCTTCTAGAAAATTGACAAGAACTGTTAGTATCAAAGCGCCACAGGGTTACCCACTTGAGGAGACATCCGCACTGGTGCAGGTCACCAGTGGAGTTTATTTGTGCCTTTTCTGGTTTAGTATACTGAAGACACACCAGACTTTGCCCTCGACTCATTACAGAGAACTATCGTTCACGAAGCCAGATTGAGTGACCATTCTACAGTCTCCATTAATCTCAAACACCAAAGACCTTGATGTCAATTAAATAACAGAAAGAAAACAAAAACAAACAAACAAACAACAACAACAACAAAAAAGGAGAGGGGGGGGGGGAAGGGAACAGGAAAATTCCAATGAGATCAACATAAGAGTAAAACACGTAGGGCCTCTGAGGCAGTTCATTTTGACGGTACTGCGATGAGTCATGATGCTGGTGATGCCATGAGGTTGCACTGCGGATTAAGACTGCATAACGGGACTGTGTGGAAAATGAACAAATGTCAAGCAAAGTCCACATGCAAGGTATTTGACCGTATCATATGTTTCCTTTAAAAATATCCACGTGGCAACAGACTTAGTGATAAAGGAACCTGTGGTGTTGTCAAACCATCAGAGCGGCATCCTCAATAAGACATCTGTGGTGGATTACGCTTGACTGTAAAACTGAACGAATTAACTGGATTATATGAACGTATGTTGACTCAGGGATATGCTCCGGTTGCGTGCGTAGAATTCCTGCCAAACTAAGCAACTCCACAGCCCCAAACTCATTGTTCTAGTTTTCTTCTAAATTTAGTTTCAGTTTCAGTTTCTCAAATCCGTCTCCGTGCTCGGAACCAATTCCATATGCACTAACGTCACAGGTGCCATGTGTATGGTGATCATGGCACAAGCCTTAAGCCTGCACATAAACCCAAGAGCTGGCCAGGCCGTGTTCCTAAATTTACGGCCACATCTCTAATGACAAAGTGTACATAACCATCGCATGGCTTGTCCACCATTATAATTGTGTTTTCTATGATGTATGTATGTATTTGTATGTATGTATGTATGTATGTATGTAATATATATGTATGTATGTATTTGTATGTATGTATGATATTTGTATGTATGTATATGTATGTATGTATGTATGTAAATATATATGTATGTATTATGTATGTATATATGTATGTATGTATATATGTATGTATGATGTATGTATATATGTATGTATGTATGTATATATGTATGTATGATGTATGTATGTATATATGTATGTATGTATGTATATGTATATATGTATGTATGTATGTATGTGTTGTGTAGAAGTATGTATGTATGTATATTGTATGTATGTATGTATGTATATATGTATGTATGTATGTATGTATATATGTATGTATGTATGTATGATTATGTATGTATGTATATATGTATGTATTATGTATATGTATGTGTATGTGTGTGTGAATAAATGTATGAGCAGATGACAGGTGAAGAGGAGGCGGTGGGGGTGGTTTCATACTCGGATTTATGGCATATGCTATGATTATTGGTTGTTGTATTTTGCAGATTATCTGTTGAGGATAAAAAAAATTGTTGTATTATAGATTTGTGATTGTGTTCTAAGTAGATACGAGAATGTATGCACGTGGTGCGAGTCCAATATCGCTGCAAATATATATTTCCAAATGTGGATTAAGGAAAGAGTACTGAACTGAAATTGAATTGAATTTAACTGTGAATCACCAAAACATGCTAAGCATAGCGAAGAGAAGGAAACTGCAATGGGAAGGCCAAGAAACACGATCAAGTTGAATTTCCCACACCCTCCTCCAAGGCATGATAGTGTGGGGAAAGATAAAAGAATGCAGTCAAAGTAAGCCATGGGCTGTTGACAATGTAGTTGGATGGATAAGGAAGAGTTTGGGAGTTTGGAGTTTGTTCAAGACAGATCCATCGCACTCGGACAATTCCATATGGGCTCCACGCAAATCTGTCAGCAAGTATCTGGTAGACTCATTGAGCGTACGCGAAACGCTATGCACTGACAATGTCTTGAAATAAGGAAGAGGGACAGAGACCTATGAAACACAAACCTGACACCCCCACAATGATGGAAGTATTAAGATGGACAGCGGACGGGCCAGTTCTTAATGTTGCGGGCTGGGACTCAACTCGAGATATCGGATTTCGAGTCCACGGCTCTCTCAAAAGAACCCAACCAGCCTTCGAAAGATAAGGAAGAGATTTGTTGTAATCCAGGCATTTGCCCGCAGCCACAGAAACGGAGTCAGCGGCTACATTCTGCATTCATTGGTGCAGCATCCATATGACCCTTGTGGACAGAGGCATCAGTACGTAGTTACCCTTTCACTTCCTCACCCTGTCCACCCCCCCCCCCACCTTAACCCTTTGACTCTGGCACCCTGTCCACCAGCCTCCTGCATTGTCGACCATGCTAGCAAAGCAAAAACTTAACCCTTTGACTCCTTCACCTCATCCACCAGCTTGCTGCAGGACGCTGGTGGGTAGGGTGACGGATTCAAAGGGTTAAGTTTTTGCGATTGGTGGATGGGGTGCGGGAGTCAAAGGGTTAATACTGGATAGAGAGAGCAAGCAAAGGGGTTAAATTAAAGAGAAAATAGACAGGAGGTGAGTCACTGCACAAACCACAAGGTTACATTCCATTTGTTGTCACGCTTGTCATCCACGTGATTCTAGTAGTAGTAGTAGTGGTAGTAGTGGTAGCAGTAATAGTAGTAGTAGTGGTAGTAGTAGTAATGGTGGTAGTAGTAGTAGTGGTAGTAGTGGTAGTAGTAATAGTAGCAGTAGTGGAAGTAGTAGTAGTAGTGGTAGTTGTAGTAGTAGTAGTAATAGTAATAGTAGTAGTATTAGTAGTAGTGGTGGTAGTAGTAGCAGTAGTGGTAGTAGTAGTAGTAGTAGTAGTGGTGGTGGTGGTGGAACTTGTAGTAGTGGTAGTGGTAGTAGTGGTGGTAGTAGTAGTGGTAGTAGTAGTAGTAGTGGTGGTAGTAGTCGTCGTGGTAGTAGTAGTAGTGGTGGTGGTGGTAGTAGTAGTGGTAGTAGTAGTAGTAGTGGTGGTGTGGTAGTAGTAGTAGTAGTGGTGGTAGTGGTAGTAGTAGTAGTAGTGGTGGTAGTAGTAGTAGTGGTGGTAGTAGTAGTAGTAGTAGTAGTGGTGGTGGTGTTAGTAGTAGTGGTGGTGGTGGTAGCAGTAGTAGTAGTAGTAGTAGTGGTGGTGGTAGTAGTAATAGTAGTAGTAGTAGTAGTGAT
>CM060313.1:88007630-88010130 GCA_030674185.1 Monoplex corrugatus | reverse complement strand
ACAATGTTTACGCTTGTTAGTATTGTGGAGTTAAATATGTATTTTACACTCTTGGTTCCTAGTTTATGATACAGATTTAAACATGTACTTTACCCTTTTGGTTCCTGGTCTTATTACATATTGATAGGGTGAAGAAAGACTCAAAAATGTCTTATAAGTTATGACATTACTTATAGGTTTCAACGAGATCTCCTCTTATAAGCTTGCCATTTAATGAATGTAAGTTCAGTAACCTTCAAATGGTTTTTCTTACGGTGACCAAACGTTAGGTCCCTCTTGTCGCTTCTGTTGATTTAACGCAGGCGCTACATGACAGTCGTTTCCTTCCAAATTGATCTATGAGAAGCGCAGCGTCTCCGTTGACGTGTAGCCGTACAGCGATTTCATAATGATAATGACGTGCGAAATTCTTGCTCTTGGACTGTGACTGAACTAGCAAGCTATTCGAATGTTTACGGTAGAACTAAAAAGAGGTAGAACTAAAAAGAGCAGTGTGCGACTAAAATCATTAACAAGGCACCAAAGATCTCTCTGTCTGTCTCTGTCTGTCAGTCAGTCTGTCTGTCTGTCTGTCTGTCTCTCTCTCTCTCTCTGTCTCTCTCTCTGTGTCTGTGTCTATGTCTCTGTCTCTCTGTGTCCCCCAACTCTGTGTTTCATAAATACCTTACGTCACAATAAACCATTTTCTCTCTATCACACACTTTCTCCCTACCAGTTTTTCTCATTACCACAATTATTCTAGTTTTTTTTAATTATCTTTTATGTCTTAATACTTTCATACTTCATTTGCATCAATATAGATTCTATATGAGTATTACAATGTACTTGCATTCGTGTAGAGCTTCTATGACCAAGGGCTCGTTGTGAAAAAGTCAATGTGCTCCAGTCACGAAAATGAAAATGTGTTTTTATTCTTATTCTTGCTCTCTGTCACTTCTTACTAACAATAATTACAATATTTAAACGGCGCTAGAACTGGACGATTCAAATCAAAGCGCACTCACGCGCAATGCATACGCATACCATCGACAAAGACTACCTTACAATATTTAATATTAATTTTTAAAAAAAGTACACAAGTTGAGGGAAAGCAGTAGTTGTAGAACTCAGTATTGGGAAAGAGGTGGGGTTTTAGATCGGATTTAAAAGCAGAAAGGGTAAGTGTTAGGCGAAGGCAGAGCGGGTCTATTCCAGGCTGACTGTCCCCATGGGAAAATAGAATAACATAGAATTTAATTGCAACCCTGGAAAACAGAAGTTGCGTTCACTTTGAAAGCCCATCCGTACCTCTCCTTGAACTGCATGTATTTTTGACCTATGACCCACTATGAACAATGTTGAGAGTTCCATGGGCAGCAAAGAAAACAAACGAGACAGTCTTGATGGAGGCATACACAAGAAGATCACTGATAAGGAAGATTAGGAAAAGACAGGCAACATTTATAGGCCATTTTATGAGGAAATGGGAATTAGAGCACCTGGTCACAACAGGAAGCTGGAGAGAAAGAGCACCAGGTAGACCCAGGGAGAAAATATTGGACGGGACTTGCAGGGTGGCTGAGGACAGAGAGGGCGAGGATGTGCTTGCGGCGACAAGGATAGATGCATATGGAGGGCCATGATCGCCAACGCCATGCGGCAGGGCACATGATGATGATGATGATGACGACCCACTTGTACAGTTCCAGCTTAGTTGCTGAGATGAGTCTGATTAAGACTTACGATAAATTCAATACGTGCACGTGGCGAATGGCAGGTGCAATGTAAGGTTGTCAACCTTAAGATTTAACCCTTTCTTTCTCTCACCCTACTCACCACTTTCCTGCAGGAAGCTGGTGCAAGAACTGGGGAGTAGGGCAGGGAAACGAAAAGGTTAATGTAAAGGTGGGTGAAAAGGGGAGACGATGAGTCAGTCATTGCTCAGACTATACATTTCGTTTCTTGTCACGCCTGTCATGTTAACGAGTCTTCTTGAATGAATGACTCCGGGGGGAAAGCTGACTCAATCAATGTCACTAAAGCATTGCAATATGTTTGTGTGTGTGAGTGCGTGCGTGCGTGCATGCGTGCGTGCGTGTGTGTGTGTGTGTTGTGTGTGTGTATGTTATGTGTGTGTGTGTGTTTGTGTGTATGCACTTGCGCGCTTGCGTGCATGGTGAAGTTTAGTGTCATTTCATTAAACTTCCTTAATGTATGCTGCAATTAATGTCCATGCATGGACATGCTCCGAGTTTTTCTCTTGTTTTAAGGTAGAACAAATGGTCAAGCCATGAGATTTAGCTCTATTTCAGCATGTATCTGTGATATTTGCCATCAAGCATCTGACCTTGATAATACTGTTTTAGCAATTAGTGTCCTATTATCATTAAATACATAAATGATAACTTAGGTTTGTTAGTCTCTAAATAATCAAAGTACAAATATTCGGCATTTTCATTTTCTAACTTTAATTGCCGAAATATAGGACCATGTTAACCCTTCCACTTTTTCATTGTATCCT
>CM060313.1:87990130-88002630 GCA_030674185.1 Monoplex corrugatus | reverse complement strand
GCTATGAACTTCAAAACGGCCAACGCTGAGTTATGTTCTCCTACCTACTGGCGCCCTCAGGCACTTTTCTGTTGGGCAAAGGAGGAAAGGGCTGTGACATAAAAGATAAACTTGAATTGTTTCCCTTAACCCATCGTTTTCATTGCTTCACTGGCATTTTCTCATGCCAATCCTTTCAGCTCTGCAACACGCTTCCAAACCTGCATTCATTCGGTATCAGTCACAGTACAATGGAGTTCACATGAACTATTATTATTATCATCATCATTATTATTATTATTATATTATTATAATTATCTATTCACTGTGAGACCCTCATCAGAGGAGATCCTGCATTACTTCTGAGCTGAGTCACTTTGGTGGATTTCTGTATTGCCTGTTCTGATCCAACGTGATTAAGACACCACTAGGAAGGGCCCCTACTTACAATAACAGTTTTCAGTAAGAATACCGCCATTATGGCTCTCCATCCACAGTCCCATCAATTAAAGACATCGGCATCAAAAACTTGTACGTGAACTATCCCAGACAAGGAAGCGCTAGAAGAAGTTAAAACTGAGATTACCATCAAACATGGTTTAATAATCACAAATAGTAATAATTACAGTACTTATATGGCGCCAAATCTTGACAATTCAAACCAAAGAGCACTCACGCGCCAGGCATACGCGTACAGTCGACAAAGACCGCCTTACAATATTTAATACACAGACTGAGGGAAAGAGGTAGAATTCATTGTTGGGGAAAAAGAGGCGGGCTTTTAAGTTGGATTTAAAAGCAGAAAGGGTAGGTGTTAGGCGAAGGCAGAGCGGAAGTCTATTCATGGCTTCAAAGGACGTATAATCTGAAGCAACTGTCACAATGTTGCGATGATACATGAGAATGGTGATGATATTATCAGGTTTTATTGTGGATTGAAACTAACATAAAAAAAAAGACTGTACTCTACGCTCCCTTTTTATGCTGTAGCGTCAACCAGACCCTGAAGGAACAGAAATCTGTGATGTTGGTTAGAAAGTTTGATCAAAGCTCTCATTGAAGAGTCCGTAAAATGGATGAAACTGGATAGCATATATACACCAGTTAATTGAATAACACAGGTGTATTTTATATCATACGTAGAAGTCCTGTGAAAACAAAAATGGAACTCACAGAACCATCTGTATTGTTCTCGGCTTCTCTCAGGCTAGCCATAGCACAGGCGATAAAGTCTGCATAAGCGTCACAAAGCATGTCAATCACTGTGAAGATCTGCTGACATCAGTGAAGAGAAGTAAACTAAGGAAGGACACCTTTTTTTGTTTTGTTTGCAATCTGCTTTTTTCAGATGCTCGTATGCCTGTTGTTTTGCCCACAAACTAAGATGGGAAGGACACATTTTTTAGCAATCTGATTTTTTTTCAGATGCTTGTATGCCCGTTGTTTTGCCAACACTGTGCTGGCGGTATACTGTTGCACAGTCTGCATACTTCGTCTTCGTCTTCGGTAGGTGTGGACACTGGGTGTTTTCATGTTTTCATGAGCCATCAGACACTGACATGACTGACAGGATTTTCAACGTGCGTTATTTCATGTTCTGCGTTTATCTATCTATCTATCTGTCTATCTATCTATCTATCCATCTATCTATCTATCCATCTATCTTTCTTTCTTCTATCTATCTGTCTTCTATCTATCTATCTATCTATCATCTTCTATCTATCTTTCTATCTATCTATCTATCTATCTATCTATCTATCTATCTACATATATATATATGTATGTATGTATGTATGTATGCCACACACACACACATGTGTGTGTATATATACATACATATATATATATATATATATATGTATATATTTTATATACATATATGTGTATATATATATATGTGTACACACACACACACACAACACACACATACACACATACACACACACACACACACCACATATAGTAGAAAGAAACTCTAGGATGAGCTAGACAACAGAAGGTCTTCAGAGAAGTAACCCCCTTTAGACAAGTGTTTCGGCCCTGAATTCCTTACACTCTCCGGGGCGGGCACATCCAGGTCATGATCCTGGATGCCCTTCTGCTGTTGTCTATTTTTTTTTTTTTTTTTTTTTTTTTTCCCACGCGGGGATCGAACCTGGGCGATTCTGCGCTTCAGAACTGCGGTACGCGGTTTTACCAATGTGCTAACGGGGCACACATCATCTGTAGGGAATTTAATCCTTATGAAGTTCACTTTTTTTGGTTCCTCCTTGCCCAGATCCAGCTTGAGCTCCTTTCTGCTGCCTCTGCCATCGCTTTAAGGGCTCTAGTCCTCTTCTTCCCAGAAATGGCGAGTTGTTTCATGAGATCATAAGCGGAGGTGCCCACAAACCCTCTTGCCCCGACCTCTATGGCGAAGATTTTGACCCGCAGACCTGCTTTCTTCAGGGTGCTGGCAAGACCGGCGTATTTTTCGGTCTTGTAGATATGTGCTTCTTCCATTCTGCTTTCGTATGGCACAGTGAGTTCTATCAGAATCACTTGTTTCGAGGAGTCAGAGTGGAGAGCGATGTCTGGTCTCATGCCTGTATATACACTTCAATTTTCCAAGACAATCAACAAGGGCATTGATTATTTTCTCCTATATTTCGGCCCTTGGCCTTCCTCAGGGTATAATATACATTATATATACACGAAGGGTCTACACAGATGTTAACTGGCTGATCAGAAAAAAATCTCCACCCTTTGCTCACCAGGCGGGAGGTACCCAAGCAAGATCTGACCCATACCTTCTGACAGGAAGTCCAACGTTTTACCCACTGGGTTATCGCCCCTGCCTGTAAGGGCATGAAACAAATCAGACAAACTCTCAAGACCATCCTCAAGAGATTAGTATGCGGGATAAACAGATGGGTCAGAGGATTAGATGGATTGACAACATTGCTGAACAGACCATAGATATCTTCGCTTGTGATCAAGGCTCTGGCTCACAACTGCCAAAAAGGAGTCAGCCGGTACCACAATCACTAGTCCAGCACCTCCATGACCATGGCAAGACAGAGTATCTATAAGCAGTACTCTCATCTGTACTGATCGCCATACCATTGTGAAGACTATCAGATTATGTAGTCTTCAGACCTTGCTCTGAGAGTGATTACAGTTTCAGCCTCTTCTGCTACTCTTGTTGAATCAAAAACAGGCGCCACATTAACAGTTCCAGCAATACGACATACAAACAGTGACAAGTCTCCTACAGTGGGGAGTCTCGTGGCCACCTGATAGATGTATAGATTCCGTGTCCTCTGCCACACTGACGATAAACAGTGCATTTGTATATCTATGTACTATACGGATGAAGAAGCAACCTGAGGCAAAAGACTAAGGTGGTACCAAAGATACCCCCTCACACACACAAATTCGCATGCACGCGCGCACACGCTCACATATATACACACACACACACACACACACACACACACCACACACACACACCACACACACACACACACACACACACACACACACACACACACACACACACACACACACACACACACAGAGGCGATAATGTCTTATTTTTGATTCTTGTGGTATACAGATGTTCTGAGTACATGCCAACACACTCATTCTCTCTGTCCTACTTTAGTCCTTTGATGGGAAAACAAAAATAAATGCGCTATCTAACTGAATGAATGAATGAATGAATAAATAAATAAATAAACAATAAATCGATAAATAAAATAGAGTAAAATAAATAGATAAATAGATAAACAAATAAACAAACAAAGAAGCAAACAAACAAAAATAAATAAGTAAGTAAACAAGCAAACAAACAAATAAGCAAATAAATAATAAATAAAATAGATAAATAAATAATAAATATAAATAAATAGATAAATAAATAAAAATAAATAGATAAGTACAAAATATAATGAAACTATCTATGTTCACATCAGAGCCCATCCCAACAGCTGCATGAACTGAATCAATGTTTGACATAGGACTTGATTGAAAATTATGATAAATTTGCCGCGCGCGCACGTGGCAGATGGCAGGTGCAGGATTGCCAGCCTTTAAATTTAACCCTTTCACCTTCTCACTCTATCCACCAGCGTAGCATTGGATGGAGCGAGGGTGCAAAAGTGGGTTAATTGAAAGGAGAAAATGGAGAGGAGATGAGTCACTGCACAGTGCACTGAGCGATATCTTAATTATGGTCACGCTGGTCATGTTGAGAAAAGGATGACTTAATCAGGTTTGTCTAGAATTCCTGAGAATGCGTGAATGCGTGCGTGCGCGCGCGCGCGCGCTCGTGTGTGTGTGTAAAGTTTGAGCTCGTTTTACGTTACAATTGTCGTTATGACTGTTGATCATTTTGCGAGCGCTCATTCCGTCAACGCCTTTTTAACAATCTTAAAAATGTTTCTCGAATTTCATGCACATTGTATTTTGTTTTAATTTAATTATTTCTACTCTGAGGTGTACATAATATATCAGTGCAATTTCTAAACTAACGTAACAATAAATAGTTTATGACGATGATGACGAAAGTGTGTGTGTGTGTGTGTGTGTGTGTGTGTGTGTGTGTGTGTGTGTGTGTGTGTGTGTGTGTGTGTGTGTGTGCGTGTGTGTGTATGTGAGAGTTTGTGAGCGTGTGTGTGTATGCGTGTGCGCGTGTGTGTGTGTCCATGTGTGTGTGTGTGTGTGTGCGCGCGCGCGCGTGTATGTGTGTGTGCATGCGTGCGTGTGTGTGTGCGTTTGTACGTGTGTACGTGTGTATGTGTGAGCGTGCATGCGTGTGTGCTTGTGTACGTGTGTGTGTGTCTGCGTGCGAGCGTGTGCGTGCGTGTGTGTGTATGTGTGTGTGTGTGCGTGCGTGCGTGTGTGTGTGTGTGTGTGTGTGTGTGTGTGTGTGTGTGTGTGTGTGTGTGTGTGTGTGTGTGTGTGTGAAGTTTGAGCTCGTTTTATATTACAATTGTCGTTATGACTTTCTATCATTTTGCAAGTGCTAATTCGGCCGTCGCCTTTTATCACTTTGCAAACGTTTCTCGAGTTTCATTCATGTTGTGCTTGTTTTAAGCTGGTTTCAAGCACCTGGTACGAGTCTTTATGAGGGATAGATCTCCAGTCCTAACGATACATGTCCTTCCTCAGGAATTGCATGTATGTGTGTATGTATGTATGTATGTATGTATGTATGTATGTATGTATGTATGTATGTATGTATGTATGTATATGTATGTAGACGTGTGTATGTATGTATGTATGTATGTATGTATGTACGTGTGTATGTATGTATGTATGTATGTATGTATGTATGTATGTATGTACGTGTGTGTGTATGTGTGTGTGTGTGTGTGTGTGCGTGCGTGCGTGCGTGTGTGTGTGTGTGTAGAGTAGATGTTCTGCGCTGTTCAAAGATGATCATGCCCTGTGTGCACCGATGTTGTCAGCACACTCTGATGCAGGTAATGTCTTCCCTGGGGCATTGGTGGTGCTTGTGAGCAATGTCTTCCCTGTTGATGGTGCTTACGGGCATTGTCTTCCCTGTTGATGATGCGTGTGGGCAATGTCTTCCCTGTTGTGGTGCTTGTGGGCAATATCTTCCGAGTGGGTGGTGCTTGTGGGTAATGTCTTCCCAGTTGGTGATGCTTGTGGGTAATGTCTTCCCTGTTGGTGGTGCTTGTGGGCAATATCTTCCCAGTTGGTGGTGCTTGTGGGCATTGAATTCCCTGTTGGTGGTGCTTGTGGGCATTATCTTCCCAGTTGGTGGTGCTTGTGGGTAATGTCTTCCCAGTTAGTGATGCTTGTGGGTAATGTCTTCCCTGTTGGTGGTGCTTGTGGGTAATGTCTTCCCTGTTGGTGATGCTTGTGGGCAATGTCTTTCTAGTTGATGGTGTTTGTGGGCATTGTCTTCCCTGTTGGTGGTGTTTGTGGGGGCATTGTCTTCCCTGTTGATGGTGCTTGTGGGCAATGTCTTCCCAGCTGGTGATGCTTGTGGGCAATATCTTCCCTGTTGGTGGTGCTTGTGGGCAATATCTTCCCTGTTGGTGGTGCTTGTGGGCAATGTCTTCCCTGTTGGTGGTGCTTGTGGGCAATGTCTTCCCAGTTGGTGATGCTTGTGGGCAATGTCTTCCCACTTGGTGGTGCTCGTGGGCAATGTCTTCCCTGTTGGTGGTGCTTGTGGGCACTGTCTTCCCTGTTGGTGGTGCTTGAGGGCAATGTCTTCCCTCTTGGTGGTGCTTGAGGGCAATGTCTTCCCTGTTGGTGGTGCTTGTGGGCAATGTCTTCCCTTTTGGTGGTGCTTGTGGGCAATGTCTTCCCTGTTGGTGGTGCTTGTGGGCAATGTCTTCCCAGTTGGTGGTGTTTGCGGGCAATGTCTTCCCAGTTGGTGGTGCTTGTTGACAATGCCTTCCCTGTTGGTGGTGCTTGTGGGCAATGTCTTCCCAGTTGGTGTTGGGCAATGTCTTCCCAGTTGGTGTTGGGCAATGTCTTCCCAATTGGCGTTGGGCAATGTCTTCCCTGTTGGTGGTGCTTGCAGGCAATGTCTTCCCAGTCGATGTTGGGCAATGTCTTCCCTGTTGGTGGTGCTTGCAGGCATTGTCTTCCCTGTTGGTGATGTCTGCGGGCAATGTCTTCCCAGATGGTGGTGCTTGCGGGCAATGCTTTCCCAGTTGGTGGTGCTTGTGGGCAATGTCTTCCCAGTTGGTGGTGCTTGCGGGCAATGTCTTCCCAGTTGGTGGTGCTTGCGGGCAATGTCTTCCCTGTTGGTGGTGCTTGTTGACAATGCCTTCCCAGTTGGTGGTGCTTAGGGGCAATGTCTTCCCTGTTGGTGATGCATGTGGGCAATGTCTTCCTGTTGGTGTGCTGTGGGTAATGTCTTTCCTGTTGGTGGTGCTTGTGGGCAATGTCTTCCCTGTTGGTGGTGCTTGTGGGTAATATCTTCCCTGTTGGTGGTGCTTGTGGGCAATGTCTTCCCAAGTGGTGCTTGTGGGCAATGTCTTCCCTGTTGGTGGTGCTTGTGGGTAATGTCTTCCCTCTTGGTGGTGGTTGTGGGCAATATCTTTCCTGTTGGTGGTGCTTGTGGGTAATATATTTCCTGTTGGTGGTGCTTGTGGGCAATGTCTTCCCTGTTGACAGCGCTTGTGGGCAATGTCTTCCGAGTTGGTGGTGCTTGTGGGCAATGTCTTCCCAGTTGGTGGTGCTTGAGGGCAATATCTTCCCTGTTGGTGGTGCTTGTGAGAAATGTCTTCCCACTTGGTGGTGCTTGAGGGCAATGTCTTCCCTGTTGGTGGTGCTTGTGGGCAATGTCTTCCCAGTTGGTGGTGTTTGCGGGCAATGTCTTCCCAGTTGGTGGTGCTTGTTGACAATGCCTTCCCTGTTGGTGGTGCTTGTGGGCAATGTCTTCCCAGTTGGTGTTGGGCAATGTCTTCCCAGTTGGTGTTGGGCAATGTCTTCCCTGTTGGTGGTGCTTGCAGGCAATGTCTTCCCAGTCGATGTTGGGCAATGTCTTTCCTGTTGGTGGTGCTTGCAGGCATTGTCTTCCCTGTTGGTGAAGTCTGCGGGCAATGTCTTCCCAGATGGTGGTGCTTGCGGGCAATGCTTTCCCAGTTGGTGGTGCTTGTGGACAATGTCTTCCCAGTTGGTGGTGCTTGCGGGCAATGTCTTCCCAGTTGGTGGTGCTTGCAGGCAATGTCTTCCCTGTTGGTGGTGCTTGTTGACAATGCCTTCCCTGTTGGTGGTGCTTAGGGGCAATGTCTTCCCTGTTGGTGATGCATGTGGGTAATGTCTTCCCTGTTGGTGGTGCTTGTGGGTAATGTCTTCCCTGTTGGTGGTGCTTGTGGGCAATGTCTTCCCTGTTGGTGGTGCTTGTGGGCAATGTCTTCCATCTTGGTGGTGCTTGTGGGCAATATCTTTCCTGTTGGTGGTGCTTGTGGGCAATATCTTTCCTGTTGGTGGTGCTTGTGGGCAATGTCTTCCCTGTTGACAGCGCTTGTGGGCAATGTCTTCCGAGTTGGTGGTGCTTGTGGGCAATGTCTTCCCAGTTGGTGGTGCTTGAGGGCAATGTCTTCCTTGTTGGTGGTGCTTGTGGGCAATGTCTTTCCTGTTGGTGGTGCTTGTGGGCAATGTCTTCCCAGTTGGTGGTGTTTGCGGGCAATGTCTTCCCAGTTGGTGGTGCTTGTTGACAATGCCTTCCCTGTTGGTGGTGCTTGTGGGCAATGTCTTCCCAGTTGGTGTTGGGCAATGTCTTCCCAGTTGGTGTTGGGCAATGTCTTCCCTGTTGGTGGTGTTTGCAGGCAATGTCTTCCCAGTCGATGTTGGGCAATGTCTTCCCTGTTGGTGGTGCTTGCAGGCAATGTCTTCCCAGTCGATGTTGGGCAATGTCTTCCCTGTTGGTGGTGCTTGCAGGCATTGTCTTCCCTGTTGGTGATGTCTGCGGGCAATGTCTTCCCAGATGGTGGTGCTTGCGGGCAATGCTTTCCCAGTTGGTGGTGCTTGCGGGCAATGTCTTCCCAGTTGGTGGTGCTTGCGAGCAATGTCTTCCCAGTTGGTGATGCTTGCAGGCAATGTCTTCCCTGTTGGTGGTGCTTGTGGGTAATGTCTTCCCTCTTGGTGGTGCTTGTGGGCAATATCTTTCCTGTTGGTGGTGCTTGTGGGCAATATCTTTCCTGTTGGTGGTGCTTGTGGGCAATGTCTTCCCTGTTGACAGCGCTTGTGGACAATGTCTTCCGAGTTGGTGGTGCTTGTGGGCAATGTCTTCCCAGTTGGTGGTGCTTGAGGGCAATGTCTTCCCTGTTGGTGGTGCTTGTGGGAAATGTCTTCCCATTTGGTGGTGCTTGAGGGCAATGTCTTCCCTGTTGGTGGTGCTTGTGGGAAATGTCTTCCCTGTTGGTGGTGCTTGTGGGAAATGTCTTCCCAGTTGGTGGTGCTTGAGGGCAATGTCTTCCCTGTTGGTGGTGCTTGTGGGCAATGTCTTCCCTGTTGGTGGTGCTTGTGGGCAATATCTTCCCAGGTGGTGGAGCTTGCGGGCAATGTCTTCCCAGGTGGTGGAGCTTGCAGGCAATGTCTTCCCGGGCGGTGGTGCTTGTGGGCAATATCTTCGTAGATGGTGGAGCTTGTGGGCAATATCTTCCAAGTAGGCGGTGCTGATGCCGTAGTTCATGAGGTTGGCCTTCGGATCCTTGTACCCCTGTAGTGGTCTTCCCTGGTCACAATGTGCTTGTTTGAGTTCTCCGTACAGAAGCATCTTTGGAATGATGTTGTTTTCTGTACGAATATTTGTTTTCTAACGAGGTTGGCGCTTGATGAATAGACACTCAATGTTTTTGGCAAGCCACACTTCTTCAGAACTTGAAGGTTGGACACTTGGTCATGCCATGTGATATTGCAGATTTTGAGCAGACATTTTAATGGAACCATTCCAACCGTTGAATTTTGTCGTCGGTAGGTATTCCAGGTCTCTCAGCTGTGTTCATTTTCGAAAAAGTTGGAATACTGAAACGAATGAACCAAATACTGGGTTTCCCCGATTTCTGGAAGAGGGACCAAATCTCGCCGATCTGCCTGTTAAAATTCGCTGAAAATATGCGATCTGTACGATGGAATTGTGCATGGCATGTACATCAGACTGTAAGATGCGTAACATTATCTGTTCTTCACTGCTCGTCCACTGCTAGCTGGAGAAAACAAAATAGTCCTAACAAAAGATGAAAGAAGGAAAAAGTATGTTTTTTGATCTAAGAAACCCAGATGAAAGAAGGAATGAGTCTATCTTAGACTCCAATCAACTAAACAAAAATGTGATTCAGATCAATACGAAGCGTGTAAGTATTTTGTTCAAAGTCAGTCCCTTAAACAATCTAGCGCACATATCACACACGCACGCACGCACACACACACAAACACACACACATATCACACACACATATCACACACACGCACGCACACACACACACACACACACACACACACACACACACAACACAACACACACACACACACACACACACACACACACACACACACAACACACACACACACACACACACAAACACACACACGCGTTTTGTGTAGTGAGCGCCTTCTCTTCTCTCCATCAACCTACTGAACGAAAAAAGGTTGGCAACCCTGTAGGGGCCTTCTGCCTCGTGTTAGTGCGACAAGTTCACCATTCATCTAAATTCTTAGACAGCTCAGCAAAATCAGGCTGGCACTCTGTCAATGTCTCATGTCAACAAATTACTGTTCGAGCAGCTATGTAAAATGCTCTCTCAAAGAGACGATGGAATAATTCTATTTGACTGCACTTTTATTTCGTGTTAGCTTATCGGTCTTCTTCCCAAGGGGATTAGATAGGAGAGAGAGAGAGAGAGAGACAGACAGACAGAGAAGAGAGGGAGAGAGAGAGAGAAGAGAGAGAGAGGGAGAGAGAGAGAAAGAGAGAGAGAGAAGAGACAGAGGGAGAGGAGACAGAGAGAAAACAGCGAGAGAAAGAGAGAGAGAGAGAGGAGAGAGAGAGAGAGAGAGAGAGAGAGAGAGAAGAGACAGAGACAGAGAGAAAGAGAGAGACAGACAGACAGATAGACAGAGATAGAGAGAGAAAGCGAAAGAGAGAGAGAGAGAGAGAGAGAGAGAGAGACAGACAGACAGACAGAAAGACAGGTAGACAGAAACACAGACAGGCGGACAGACAGACAGCCAGGCAGCCAATTTGCCAGTCAGCCAGCCAGCCAGTCAGCCAGACAGTTAGCCAGCCAGCGAGCCAGCCAGCCAGTCAGACAGACAGACAGACAGACAGACAGACAGACAGTCAGACAGACAGACAGACAGACAGACAGACAGTCAGACAGTCAGACAGACAGACAGACAGACAGACAGAGCTATCTTCGGCACCATCTACGTGACTTTAGTCTCACGTTGCTCTCATAATTTTTTTATATTTAGATCATCGCCCTTAAGAGATATTTCCTTCTTATTCACCTTTTTTTCTGTTCTCTTTCTATCTTTCCTTTTCTTTTTTGTTATTGTTTCTTTTCCTTTCTTGTGTCTCACTGAGCAACTGAAGCTGAAACTGTACACTACTGTATATGTTTGAATCAATCTATCACTGGAACAACCGTAAGCTATCTGTTGATGTTGTGCCTTATGAAGCTCGCCAGAAATAACACGAAAGTTTCCCCACCAAACCCAGCAATGTGATTTACTCAAGTCGATATGTTAACCCTTTGACTCTCGTACCCTATCCACCAACTGCAGAAACTTAACCCTTTGAATCCCTCACCTTTGCTCGCATGGTTGACAATGCAGGGTGCTTGTGGACAGGGTGCGCGGTTCGAAGGGTTAACCAATCCGGAGACCATCGGTACTAGTAGTGTAGGATCAATATTGTTCTTCATTAAACGTTTCTATTTTGTTTGTTTGTGTCAACATTTTCATAAGTGAGTCAACACGTTGAACTATAACTTCAATTCCAAAATATTGAAAATTCCACAATCCATGTGACCATGGTTAATTTTCAGGATAACTTTTTTTGAACGCAAATTAATGTGTCGTGAGCCAACTGAACGGCAAGGGAAATAAGCTCAAGCAGCTGCTTCGCTGACTGTGTTAGCTCCCTTGTAATACAATATCGGTACATTGATATGAAATGAACTCTGTTAGTATGGCTTTATCATTTGAAATACTTTCAGTTGGTAAGTAATGGGGGACACAGAAAGGGGGGGGGGGTGTCACAGTGTGGGTTGGAGGATGGGAGTGGTCAGACCTGAAAATGTCTGAGCAGGGATTTATCGGTTGTTTTCTTCAAACGTCTGCTGTTGCTTTTTCACGATCTCAGTGGCATAGCAATAACGAATGTGTGTGTGTAGTGTATGTGTGTGTGTGTGTGTGTGTGTGTGTGTGTGTGTGTGTGTGTGTGTGTGTGTTGTGTGTGTGTGTGTGTGTTGTGTGTATGTGTGTATGTGTGTGTATGTGTGTCTGTGTGTTGTGTTATGTGTATGTGTGTGTGTATGTGTGTATGTGTGTGTGTAAGTATGTGTGTGGTGTGTGTGTATGTGCATGTGTATATATGTGTGTATGTGTGTATGTGTATGTTTGTGTGTGTGTGTTTTGTTTGTATATGTGTGTTTGTGTGTGCGCGTGTTTGTTTGTATGTGTGTGTATGTTTGTGTTTGTGCGTGTGTGCTTCATATGGAAAGCATGTGCTTGGTTTTTAACTGTTGGCTTTTCAATAAGACTCAAAATTGTTCTGACGCGGTTATAGCCCTGATATGGCCTTTGTGGTCGTCTGGGCTATAAGTAATACGAACTGACCTTAACTGCTCCGCAGAAATATACGCTGTGTGTGTTGTGTGTGCGCGAGCATGCATATATTCTGTGGTGGTGGTGGTAATTGATTTAATGTCTATTCACTAAAGTGAGTTTAGACCATGTATATTCTGTGTGCGAGAGAGAGAGAGAGAGAGAGATAGACAGACAGACAGACAGACAGACAGAGACAGCGACAGAGACACAGAGGCAGA
>CM060313.1:87980130-87987630 GCA_030674185.1 Monoplex corrugatus | reverse complement strand
ATGAAGTGTAGATTTGAAATTGAGATCACAATAACTGTCATTGCTGTTATTGTCGTTGATGTTATCATTGTCATCGTCGTCGTTATTGTTGTTTTCGTTCATTTAGTTCTTTTTATCACATCATCATACAATTTCAAACTGAAAGAAGTTACAGAATTCAGAATTCAAAAACAACTATGAAAGTATTGGAACAGGACAGCATGCTTCTCTCATTATGTTTTCTTGGATATCTATCTATCTATCTATCTATCTATCTATCTATCTATCTATCTATCTATCTATCTATCTATCTATCTATCTATCTATCTATCTATCTATCTATCTATCTATCTATCTATGTTCTCTCCATCAACCTACATATATATATATATATGTGTGTGTGTGTGTGTGTATCTATATCTATGTATGTATATACATGTATATGTATATACATATATATATGTATATGTACATGTATATGTGTATATACATATATTTCCTATTTATGTTGCCTGTAGTGGTTCTAACTAGCATGCAGGCACATTTTATACCTTTTCTTAAGTACTGCATGTGTCTTTTCTTTTTTTTTTTTCTTCCTTCCATTTTTAAGTTTATTAGTTTTCTGTCCTTCTTTCTTTCTCAAATGCCCCCCCCCCCCCCCTCCTTTTTAATTTTTTTTTACATTAAATAGTTTTTTTGTTTTGTTTTAGTTTTAAAATTCTTATAGATAGTCTACTGTCAGTGGAATGGACGGTTTCGCCAGTTCATTTCTCTCTCATACCTTGTTTTATATCTCTCTCCCTTCCTTCTCTATCTGTCTGTCTGTCTGTCTGTCTGTCTGTCCGTCGCTTTCTCTCTCTCACTCCCTCTCCCTCTTTCTCTCTCTTTCTGTCTTTTTTTCTTTCGTTCTCCGAGTTGATTATAATTTCTTTGCTGTCATACTGAGTTTTCCGCTTGACAGCTAGGCTGTTTTCATTAAACAAACAAACAAACAAACAAACAAACAAACAAACAAACACGCAAACACACAAACAAACAAACAAACAACAAACAAACAAACAATCAATAAATAATTAATAAATAAATGAACGAATAAATAAATAAACAAACAAACACTGAATGAATGAATGAATGAATGATGGAATGAATGAATGAATGAATGAATGAATGAATGAATGAATGAATGAATAGATGAAGAGAGAAAAAACGAAAGAAAGAAAGACAGAGAGAAAGAAAGAAAGAAAGAAAGAAAGAAAGAAGGAAAAAAAAAAGAAAGCTCCACTGCATTTCTCCAGAGAGTAAAAAATACCACAGTGGCATCACCCTTTTTTTTTTTTTTTCGTGAATATTTTTTTTATTAGAAAGAATAGCAAATAAAACGGGCACGAAAACTGGTACATTTCTGTTTCCGTAATACGGTTAGTGTATAACTTGTAAGCGCATCTTTAGTTTCATAGAGTTGCTACGTAATGTAAATCATATATATATTTTTTTTCTTAATCTAAGTCATATACACTGCATTGTAGTCTTTCGGATAAGACGTTAAACCGATGTAATGCGCATCAAGCACACGTTACAAAAAATCCCAGACAACAAATGCGTCACACTGACCAAATTCTGAAGAATAAAAGTCCACTTAAATAGAACAGAAATACCAACCTACAGGCAAAATAAATGACAGACAGAAAATGAAACATAGATAAAAAAAAAAATGAAATAAAAAAAAGAAAGGAACAGTAATGGGTAGAGTTGCATTGTTGCGACACTTTCTTGTTACAGAGAAAATGGCAGATTTCACACTAGGAACTCCGAATAAAGAGAAAACGACGGAGAGGGGCTGAGTTATTATTAAAAAGTGCAGGTAAGAATCCTCAGCCTCAACGAAAGGAAAGTAGGGTTGCTCCCATGAATGGTAAAAATAAACAGACAGACAAAGACGAGCAAGCAAGAAAAAGAAGAAGGAAGAAGAAGAAGAAGAAGAAGAAGAAGAAGAAGAAGAAGAGAGAAGATGAAGAAGAAGAAGAAGAGGAGGAGGAGGAGGAAGAAGAAGCGGGGGGAGGAGGAGGAGGAAGAGAAGAAGAAGAAGAAGAAGAAGGAAGAAGAAGAAGAAGAAGAGGAAGGGGAGGAGGAGGAGGAGGAGGAGGAAGAAGAAGAAGAAGAAGAATGCGTGTGTGAGTAGGTGAGTTTGTATGTGAGTGTGTGTGTGCGTGTGTGTGTGTGTGTGTGTGTGTGCGTGCACGTGCGTGTGTATGTGTGCGCGAGAAAGGTAGAGAGAGAGAAAAAAAAAAAAGAGAGAGAGAGAGAGAGACTTCACACTTCACACTTCAGAATTTGTATTCAAGAAAGGCCATAGCCCCTACTGAAGGGGTGCTTATAAGTACAATGAAATAATCAGATATCATATCATAGGATTAACAATCAACAACAAAATAAAATTATGTTACGATAAAGCAATTTCCCTGCTCTTAGCTGCTTTGAGCAGGAACAAACCAAAATTCTTGATGTAATCGAAACGAATCGAACACATTAGCAAACACAGTTTAAACACAATTTGGACATCTATGATACTTTTGAGGGATAAACCTTGAATGTATTAGAGAGAGAGAGAGAGAGAGAGAGAGAGAGAGAGACAGAGACAGAAACAGAGAGACAGAGAGAGCCAGAGACAGAGAGAGAGAGCCAGAGACAGACAGACGGGAGAGAGAGAGAGAGAGAGAGAGAGAGAAAGAGAGAGAGAGAGAGAGAGAGAGAGAGACAGAGAGACAGAGAGACAGAGAGAGACAGAGACAGACAGAGACAGAGAGACAGAGAAAGAGACAGAGACATAGAAAAGAAACATCAAATACTTGCTTAAAGTTGGGGAGCAAAAAAACGTCATAAGTGACCATACTACTACACTGTTCTTTTAGCATCTAGGTCCTTCACAGTGACTGTCCCCATGCTCTCAAAAGCAGACGATTATCGTTTCATTCTGCGTAGAACTTGCCAGACCTGCTTCCTATGAAATAGCAAGACGAGAGATGCTTCCACACATATGTAGTAGAATCAGCCACTCAAACAAGCACTTTTTTCCCAGCTCAGACATAATATCAATACAACGTACACTAATGCGATGCAATCCACGGCAACGCTTTTCTCGTCACTGTCACTTTTAATACAATCGCGCATCAAGTATGTGATAAAAAGGAGTTTGCTGGTAGGGCTTAACCAGACAGTCTTTTGTGATTGTTGCATTTATTTCGTTGTGATATTTCTTTTTGTTTCTACAGTGTGGTTCGCCTTTTTCTCTCTCTCTGCTACCTGTCTCCTTCCCTCCCTCCCTTCGTCCTCTACCCCTCATCCCCCCTCTCTCTCTCTTCCCCATTTGTTCTCTCTCTTCCTCATTCTGAACAGCTCGATTCTGTTCATCTGGTTTTGTGTTCTTTTATTGTTATTGTTGGGTTCACTCTCTCACTGTTTCTGTCTCTCTGTCTGTCTCTGTCTGTTTGTCTGCCTGTCTGTTTGTCTGCCTGTCTGTTTGTCTGTCTGTCTGTCTCTTTCAGCAAAACAGGGAGGCTGTTTTGTTTCACACCAACCCCAAAGAGGCGTGCGCACGCGTGTGTATGTGTGTGTTGTGTGTGTGTGTGTGTGTGTGTGTGTGCGCGTGTGTGTGTGTATGTGTGTGAGTGTGTAAGTGTGTGCCTAAGAGTTCGTCTGTCTTTGAGTCTGTTGACAAAAGTGTTTGCAAGATTTTTTTCATGTGGTCAATAATTTTTTTTCTCTCTTTATTGTTGTTGTCACCGGATGGGTCTTTTTCACATTTGAGTCCAAGATGTGGATCATGAGGAGGCGCGCACGGTTTAGTTTGGGGGACAAAGTACCAAGGTCAAAGTTACGTGAACCAAAAACAAAACAAAAAGCAAACAAACAAACAAAAAACAAAAGGCGTCTTAAGTCTGCACATTTTGAGGAAGACGCGTGAGCAGTATTTTCTCATGGAGTTCTGACAATATTCAAAACCTGCTTTCACTTTCGTGGCATCTACCACTGTCGTCCTTTCTCGTCAAACTGTGTTTCGTCTGATGATTCTTGAAGGTCACGATGGCCTTGAAAAATACAAAGTCCGGATTTTACTCGTATGTTTAGTATTACAAAGGGGCAGATGGTTAGAATTGTTTGGCCATCTTGTTTCTTTCTCTGTCTGTCTGTCTGTCTGTGTTTTGTATTACAAAGGGGCAGATGGTTAGAATTGTTTGGCCATCTTGTTTCTTTCTCTGTCTGTCTGTCTGTCTGTGTTTTGTATTACAAAGGGCAGATGGTTAGAATTGTTTGGCCATCTTGTTTCTTTCTCTGTCTGTCTGTCTGTCTGTCTTTATCTTCTCTTCTCTGCCTCTCTCTCTTTTTCTCTCTCTGTCTCTCTACTCTCTTTTTCTCTTCTCTCTCTCTCTCTCTTTCTCTCTTTCTCGCTCTCTCATCATATTGTCTGTTATGTTGCATTATTTTGTGTGATATGAGTTATTCCTGCAGTTTGCTTGCCGTCTCATCCCGCTGTCCTAATCCCTCTGACCCCCTCCCCTCCTCCAGTCTCTCTCTCTGTCTCTCTCTCTCTCTCTCTCTCTCTATGTCTGTCTGTCTGTCTGTCTGTCTGTCTCTGTCTCTATGTCTCTGTCTCTGCCTGTCTCTCTTTCTCTGGATGATAGAATGTCTTTGTTGTGTTGTTGTTGTTTGTTGTTGTTGTTGTTGTTGTTGTTGTTGTTGTTGTTGTTGTTGTTGCTGTTTGTAACAGATTTAACTTATTTCCATCGTTTTGCTTTCCCTCCCCCGCTCTGTCTCAAGCGTGTGCGTGCGCTCTCACTCTGATCAAATTGCTTCTATTGTTTTACATTTTATTTGAATTTATTTATTCCCTGCTGTTAAGAAGAAGAAGAAGAAGAAAAAAATCCGAATAAACAAAGAAATAAACGTGATAAGTCTATGCAGGTGAGTACGAACACATGTTCGTGACTGTATGTCTGTAAGTATCATAAGTGTATGTGTGTGTGTGTGTGTGTGTGTGTGTGCGCGCGTGTGCGTGCGTGCGTGTGTATGTGTGTATGTGTGTGTATGTGTGTGTGTGTGTGTGTGTGTGTGTATGTGTGTGTGTGTGTATGTGTGTGTGTGTGTGTGTATGTGTGTGTGTGTGTGTGTGTGTGTGTGTGTGTGTGTGTATGTGTGTGTGTTTCGTTCTTTGATTTAACGTCTTTTCACTATGAGTGTTATTAGAGTGTGTGTTTGTGTGCGTGTACGTGTGTATATGTGTGTGCGAGTGTGCATGTACGTGTGTGTATGTGTGTGTACGTGCGTAAGTGCATGTGTGTATGTGTTCGTTCTTTGATTTAACGTCTTTTCACTATAAGTGATATTAGACGGGGGGGGGGGGGGGGGGGGGGGGGGGGGGGGGGGGGGGGGGAGGGGAGGGGGGAATAAAAAAAAAAAAGAATAAACAAAATAAAATGTAGAACGATAGTTGACGGGTTGGATTGGGGCAGAGGGAAGACAGAGGAAAAAGACATTAGCAGGTGGGGGAACAGTAAAATGGAACGAGAACTTAACAATAACAATTAACTTCAACAATGTGAAGGGAAATTGTAACATTAAAACACAAACCGAATAAAGTTAAAGTAATGCATTAACATTAATGTGTATGTGTGTGTGCGTGTGTGTTTGTATGTGTATATATGTGTGCGTGTGTGTATGTATGTATGTATGTGCCTGCGTGTATTATGTATGTGTGTGCATGTGTGTATATACGCGTGTATGTGTGTGTGTACGTGTGTGTATATGCATACTTGTGTGCGTATGTGTATGTATGTATGTATGTATGTATATGTATGTGAGTGTATGTATGTATGTAAGTATGTGTGTGTGTGTGTGTGAGTGTGTGGTGTGTGTGTGTGTGTGTGTGTGTGTGTGTGAGTGTTGTGTGCCTGACCTAGTGAACCAGTGACCCAGTGACTGTGGCAGTCCCTAAGCGGCATGACTTTTCATCCACTCTTCTTCCCTCCCTCCCACCTGTAGCTCATGTTCTCTTCCTCCTATGCTCTCTCTCTCCCTCCCTCTCTCTCTCCCTCTCTCTCTCCCTCTCACTCTCTCTCTCCCTCTCTCTCTCTCACTCTCTCTTTCCAGGCAGAAAAATATCTTTCAGTTGTTACAAATAGATGGCACCGGAGCCTACTTGCAAGTTTTAGAACAAGAAGACTTGGTCTTGATGAGAGTCAAAGATGATTTCAGCGTAGCAGTGCGGATGGTGTACTTTGTAGATTATGCCACCAAAATAAAAAAAAAAGGAAGACGAAAATCATTTTATTTTTGAATGTGAAGCTTATAGCAGTGTTAGAAATAGATGTAATATATTTTCCTCCCCAGCAGCGTTAAGACTTGATCTAAGGTCAATATTAGCATGTGAAAAAACAGAGAATTCACAGTCAATCTCTAAATACATCGCGGAAGCACATGAGATACGAAGAAGAACATTGCTGCTTTAATTTCAATATGAAAAAGTTTTCTGTTAAGGCTAATAGCTTTTTCCTTTAACCAAAATAGTACAGCTCAATATTAGGCATAGTTGGATGGTCACGCATGTCCACTTCTACTGTAAAACTGTTGTTTTGATATTGTAAATATTACTTTTCTGCTCTTTATTTGAATTTTCCATTTTTCTGTTTCCTTTGTTTCCCTTTATTTATATTTGTTGCCAGCATGAGAGGGATGAGTTATACCCCTTGGCGCTAAAATCATGTATATGGTTACGTCAATAAATGGCGCGCTAAGAGCGCGTCAAGCGTCTCTATCTCTATCTCTCTCACTCTCTCTCGCTCTCTCTCCCTCCCTCTCTCTCTCTCTCCCTCTCTCTCTCACACTCTCTTTCTATCTATCTCTCCCTCTCTCTCAATCTCTCTCTCACTCTCTCTCTCATTCCCTTTTTCTCCCTTTCTGTCTTTCTCTATCTCTCTCCTTTTCTGGCTCTCTTTCTTTCTTTCTCTCTCCCTCTCTCTGTGTGTCTGTCTCTATGTCTGTCTGTCTGTTCTCTTTCGCTCACTTTCTCTCTTTCCCTCTGCTCTCTGATTCAAAATCCTGATATTACTGTTATCACAAGTGTTGTACTGCAGAACCTCTGGGGAAAGGGTGGAGGTAAGCCTACCAGCCAACAAGCGAGCAAAGAAACAAACAGAACAAAAACGAAACAAACAAAAACAAGCAAACAAACAAAGATTTGTTTTCTTTATACCATGTCGGTGGTCTTAGAGCAGGTGTTTTCTTTTTCGTGCATGAACATACACACACACAACACACACAACACACACACACACACACACACACACACACACACACACACACCACACACACACACACACACCACACACACACACACAGACACACACACACACACACACACACACACACACTCTCTCTCTCTCTCTCTGTCTGTTTCTATCACTCTTTCACTGTCTCTCTCTCACTGACACACACACACACACACACACACACACACACACACACACA
>CM060313.1:87952630-87965130 GCA_030674185.1 Monoplex corrugatus | reverse complement strand
ACTTGGGTCGATATATTTCTCTCGAATATTTTGGAGTGCTGATGACTTGGATCGAATATATTTCTCTCGAATATTTTGGAGTGCTGAACAACCAACAAAGCAGGTAGTGCACTTAATCTTCTTTCCAGTTTTTACATAATGAACACTGTAAATCACTATCTCTGTAACCTCTGCATAAAAAAACTAACGGACTATGATTTCTGATATGCCAGTCTAAATCTCGCAGTGACATATTTTGAAGCATCTGTCCATATCCAACGTTCTAGACGATTTCACTTCACGCGAGTGGTGATAACGAAACGTTCTGCAAAATAATAGGAAACCTGTCACTGCTTTGAATGTAATCGTTTCCATTTTGTGCTACCTACAATCGATTAAACACTTATTACGATACAATGGTAGGAATTCATTCACATTGCCAACATATTTGATTAATCTATACTACATCAAATCCATATTCAAACAAACACGTACATTTGACACCCAGTTATGTTTACCTTTAGCATCTAAATCATACAACATATTGTATACTTCATGCGATATTCTATAATTTTCCATCAGTATCATATCAAACCAGTGACGACGGATACATCTAACAGCACGATTTACATACATAGAATATTTCTTTGTCTCTCCATACAAAAAGTCAGAATGTGTATGCATATCCACGCCTAAACGAATATGTAAACAGATTCACGGTAGACAACAGCTTTATCTAGACCCCGTAATTCAGAACATTATTGCACAGTAGGCTGAATTTGAGAATCAAAGAGCGTCACAAATAAATCAAGACAGAGAGAGAGAGAGAGAGGAGAGAGGAGAGAGAGAAGAGAGACAGAGAGAGAGAGACAGAGAGAGAGAGACATAGGTACAGGGAGAGACACAGAGAAACAGACAGAAGACAGAGACTGATGGAGAGAGAGAAACAGAGAGAGAGAGAGAGAGACTGAGGGGAGAGAGAGAGAGAGAGAGAGAGAGAGAGAGAGGAGAGAGAGAGAGAGAGCGAGAGAGCGAGAGAGATCGTAAGTAAAAAACAAAAACAAAAAACAAAAAACGAAAAAACAACTAAAGCTTTGACGTAAATGTGCATTGAGTAGAGAAAACACAGATTTCTCTCTCTCTCTCTCTAGCTCTCTCTCTCTCTCTTTTGCGCGCTTGCTTGCTTACGGTCGTGTAGATTAAATGCAAAAGAAATCTTATCATCCTCATCATCATCATCATCATCATCATCATCATCATCATCATCATCATCATCATCATCATCATCATCGTTATTATTATCAGTATCATTCTTCTTCTTATTGTTGTTATCATAATTATTATTCTGAATCGTTTATATCAAATCAACGTCATCATCGTTACTATACTATTTTCTATCATCATCATCATCATCATCATCATCATCATCATCACACCACCACCACCACCATAGTAAAACAACAACAACAACAACAACAACAACAACGACAACAACAACAACAATGATAAATAATAATAATAATAATAATAATGATGACGATGATGGTGGTGATGATGATGATGATGATGATGATGATAAAATAATAATAATCTGCATGTGGAAAGCTAGTCTTTTCGCCCCAATAACTTAACCAAGAAAGCGATTATTGGTACAAATTGGTACACTGGCCTGTCTGTCTGTCTCTGTTATTATTATTACTATCATCATCATCATTAGGATTAATGTTATTATTATCATTGTCCTTCCACTGGAGTTGACATTCTGCTCTAAACGTTAATTGATCGTTAAAATGAAAATCAGGTAGGAGTAGAAGACTGATTCAAATTAATCTGGAAAAAAAAGAGAGAGAAAACAAACAACCCTACAAACAAATAGCAGAAAAACAGACGCAAAATCTCTAGCGTATCAGTTTACTCTCTATTACAGACAGGTCGTTATGCTTACTGTAAATAATCACCCGACATGAAGATCTGTCTGTCTCTATGAACATTAATGTGTTTCTACACTCCAGAATACAGTTCACTGACAGGGTAAGCTCCTGACTTGCCATAAGTTGGTGAGCAAAAGAGAGACAGAGGGAGAGAGACAGACAGGAGAGAGAGAGAGAGAGAGAGAGAGAGAGAGAGAGAGAGATACAGAGAGTAAGAGAGACAGACAGACAAATAAACAAATAGACAAGTAGACAGTTTTTGAAAAGTAAAATATTCAGAAAATCTTGTAAAATCTCAAAACCTATGACTTCTCTCTCTCTCTCTCTCTCCCCTCTCTCCTCTCTCTCTCCCTCTCTCCCCTCTTCCCCCCCCCCTGTCTCTCTCCCTCTCTCCTTTTCGTTTCTCTAAGCAGAGACTTCATGTATGAAAAGGGACACTGTTAGAATGCCTTGAGTATGTGGGTTTTCTTTTTCTTCTTCTTCTCTCTCTGTGTCTGTGTTTCCGTATGTCTCTGCCTTTGTCTGTCTGTCTGTCTGTCTCTGTGTCTCTCTGTCTGTCTGTCTGTCTCTCTCAGAGATAACCAGGAACGTGAGCTGAATGGTTTCATATAATCAAGGCTTGCACACATTACTGTGACCTGTATGTAGTTTTTGTTTGTTTTTGTTTTTCTTCGATTTGTGGCCTCCGTTTCTGACTTTTGCATCTCTCTGTCTATTTATCTGTTTCTGTTTCTGTTGTTGTTTGTCTGTCTGTGTCTGTCTGTGTCTTTAACTCTGTGTGTGTGTGTGTGTGTGTGTGTGTGTGTGTGTGTGTGTGTGTGTGTGTGTGTGTGTGTGTGTGTGTGTGTGTGTGTGTGTGTGTGTGTGTGTGAGAGAGAGAGACTGTCTGTCTGACTGTCGAAAAAAAAAAAAAACTCAATCTTGTCCTCTGTGTCTCTGTGTCTCTCTGTGTCTCCCTGTTTCTGGCTCTGTCTGTCTCTGCTTCTGTCTTTCTGTGTCTCCGTCTCTCTGTCTGTCTGTCTGTCTCGGTCTCTGTCTGTCTCTCTCTTTCTCTCTTTCACTCTCTCTCCCCATTTTTTTCTCATATTGCATGCATTGCAGTATTAACAAACAAACAAACAAACAAACAACCAAACAAACAAAAAAACAAAAAAACAAAAAACCTGTCATATTATCACTGTGAGGACTTCTTCAATGAAGCACATATGCATTTTGATTAAACCATTATACTCTCGCGCGCGTTCTATCGTAGAAAGAATCATTTTTTTCTTTCAATACATGTTCGTCCACGGTCTACATTACATATACAAGGGGAATGTCTGGTTTAGAGCAAGCATCTGTCTCCTCCGCGACAAAATCAGTCAGGTTCGAATCCCGATCGGACAGTTAGTTTATTTTCTATCCCCCACCAGTAAACTTTGAGAGCTTGTCCGGGTGCAGGACTTTCGGATGAGTCGATGAAGCGAAATACTCGTTAGCGTCACCTCAGTGCATGCTGAAGATTTCATAGGGGAAAAAACAACAAAAAAACACCTTGATCCTTGACCCTGGAAAGAGTCTGTTAAAAAATTTTTATTGTGAGAAGCGAACACACGCACATACACACACACATACACACACACACGCACGCACGCACGCTCGTACGCATGCACCCACACATACACACACATACATCAGAATACACACATCCACACACGAACACGGATAAATACATACTAACAACATCTAACCTTGCAGACAAGCTTTCTACAAAGAGAGACAGGGAGAGGAAGAGAGGGAGAGAGAGAGAGAGAGAGAGAGAGAGGGGGGGAAGGAGAGAGAGAGGGGAGAGAGAGAGAGAGAGAGGAGAGAGAGAGAGAGAGAGAGAGAGAGGCAGACATACAGACACAGACACAGACTGCAAGAAGCATCGTTTAATATCTGTTAAATGTTAAACATAAAAACAAACGAACACAAACACACACACATACACATACACACACGCACACTGACACACACACACATACACATACACACATACAGAGAGAGAGGAGAGAGAGAGAGAGAGACAGAGAGTGAGAGAGACAGAGAGAAAGAGAAGAGAGACAGAGAGATAGATACAGAGACAGAAACAGAGAGACAGAGAGAGATATGAGAGAGAGAGAGATACAGAGAGACAGACAGACAGGCAGACAGACGGACAGAGAAAGAGAGACAGAAAGACAGACAGACAGACAGAGAGACAGACAGAGAAAAGACGATAGGTGTGGTGGTGAGGGTGGGAAAACGTTTTCATGAATAGCGAAATAAAAATAAAGGCCTAAACTCTGATTCACCCCGTATAAAACACACTTCCAATCGCGCGGCTTACACAACTCTTAAAAGTTCTTTTGACAGAAAACAACCTTTACTTAGCTCTTTCACTAGTGTCTTTCACACACTCTCTTTTCTACTCACGCGTCCAACCGCAACATTAGCACCTCAGCCGAACTCGTCTGAAAGGAGGACTAGATCTCCAATGCTGATGACACCAGCATGACTCCCACTGCAGAGGACGTTGTGGCCACCTGCGGGCCCTGTTGAGGATTACATAAGAAGTAAGAAGGTAAAGATCGTTCCATAACCGTGAAAGAAAAAAACAACAAAAAACACCCACCCAAATCCCTGAACACCCCTCCCCACCCCACTCCACCCCCACCCCCCAAAAAGGTTATGTTTCATGTAAAGCATAAGCCCTGAAGGTAAGAGGTTGTCCCATGTAACGTCCCATATGCAATCCCAAATCGTAGAGATCTCGTGTTTTCTTTTGTTTTTCCTATCGTCTTTTTCTCTGTCTGTCTCTCTATTTTTCTCTGTCTGTCTCATCTATAGGGTGAGGGAATCAAAGGGTTAATTTTTTACAGTTGGTGGATAGGGTGCGGGAGTCAAAATTAAGTTTTTGCAGTTGGTGGATAGGGTGGCGGGAGTGAAATTTAAGTTCTTGCAGTTGGTGGATAGGGTGCTGAATCAAAGTGTTAAGAAAGGGGAGAGGGTGGATGAGGGGCATTATACTGAGGGTGGTTTTCGTCTCCTCTCCCTTGCTGATTACCTTTCCCAACCTTGAATGGGACCAGGTACTCATTCACAGTTAGCTGGACTGAAGGTCAAAGTTTGCTCTAGAGCCAGGAAGAAAAGAAGAATACGGTAAAGGGAGATGGTATCGATGAGGAGGAGGAGGAGGAGGAAAAAAGAAGGTTATGATGAAGGAGGAGAAAGATTACGATGAAGGAGAAAGGAGGAAGAAGAAAAAGATTACGACAAAGGAGGAAGAAGAAAAAGATTACGACAAAGGAGGAAGAAGAAAAAGATTACGACAAAGGAGGAAGAGAAAAGATACGAGAAGGAAAGGAGGAAGAAGAAACAGATTACGATGAAGGGGGAAGAAGAAGATAGATGAAGGAGAAAGAAACAGATTACGATGAAGGAGGAAGAAGAAACAGATTACGATGAAGGAGGAAAAGGTAGGAAGAAGAAACAGATTACGATGAAGGAGGAAGAAGAAACAGATTACGATGAAGGAGGAAGAAGAAACAGATTACGATGAAGGAGGAAGAAGAAAACAGATTACGATGAAGGAGAAGAAGAAAACAGATTACGATGAAGGAGGAAGAAGAAACAGATTACGATGAAGGAGGAAGAAGAAACAGATTACGATGAAGGAGGAAGAAGAAAACAGATTACGATGAAGGAGGAAGAAGAAACAGATTACGATGAAGGGGAAGGAGAGAAGAAAAGATTACGATGAAGGAGGAAGAAGAAAAGATTACGATGAAGGAGGAGGAAGAAGAAACAGATTACGATGAAGGAGGAAAGAAGAAAAGATTACGATGAAGGAGGAAGAAGAAACAGATTACGATGAAGGAGAAGAAGAAGATACGAGAAGGAGGAAAAGAAAGATTACGATGAAGAGGAGGAAGAAGAAAAAGATTACGATGAAGGAGGAAGAAGAAACAGATTACGATGAAGGAGGAAGAAGAAACAGATTACGATGAAAGGAGGAAGAAGAAAAAGATTACGATGAAGGAGGAGAAGAAAAAAAAGAAAAAAGAATTACGATGAAGAGGAGGAAGAAGAAACAGATTACGATGAAGGAGGAAGAAGAAAAAGATTACGATGAAGAGGAGGAAGAAGAAAAGATTACGATGAAGGAGGAAGAAGAAAAGATTACGATGAAGAGGAGGAAGAAGAAAAGATTACGATGAGAGGAGGAAGAAGAAAAGATTACGATGAAGAGGAGGAAGAAGAAAAAGATTACGATGAAGGGAGGAAGAAGAAAAGATTACGATGAAGGAGGAAGAAGAAAAGATTACGATGAAGGAGGAAGAAGAAAAGATTACGATGAAGGAGGAAGAAGAAAAAGATTACGATGAAGGAGGAAGAAGAAAAACAGATTACGATGAAGGAGGAAGAAGAAAAGATTACGATGAAGGAGGAAAAGAAAAGATTACGAGAAGAGAAAGAAAGATTAGATGAAGGAGGAAGAAGAAACAGATTACGATGAAGGAGGAAGAAGAAAAGATTACGATGAAGAGGAAGAAGAAACAGATTACGATGAAAAAAAAAATAAAGGAGGAAGAAGAAAAAGATTACGATGAAGGAGGAAGAAGAAAAAGATTACGATGAAGGAGGAAGAAGAAAAGATTACGATGAAGGAGAAGGAAGAAGAAAAAGATTACGATGAAGGAGGAGGAAGAAGAAAAAGATTACGATGAAAGGAGGAAGAAGAAACAGATTACGATGAAGGAGGAAGAAGAAACAGATTACGATGAAGGAGGAAGAAGAAACAGATTACGATGAAGGAGGAAGAAGAAACAGATTACGATGAAGGGAGGAAGAAGAAACAGATTACGATGAAGGAGGAAGAAGAAAAAGATTACGATGAAGGAGAAAGGAGAAGAAGAAACAGATTACGATGAAGGAGAAGAGGAGGAAGAAGAAACAGATTACGATGAAGGAGGAAAGAAGAAAAGATTACGATGAGGAAGAAGAAAAGATTACGATCAAGGAAGAAAGAAAGAAGAAGATGATTACTACAGAGGAAGAAGAAGAAGAAGACTATGATGAAGGAAGAAGAAGATTATGATGAAAAAGAAGATTATTATGAAGGAAGAAGAAGAAGATTATGATAAAGGAAGAAGAAGAAGAAGACGATTATGATGAAAGAAGAATAATATCATTACAACGAAGAAAGAAGAAGATTACGATGAGGGAAGACTAAAGAGAAGATTATGATGAAGGATGATGAAGAAGAAGATTATGATGAAAAACGACGAAGATTACGATGAAAGAAGAAGGAAAAGAAGATTATGGTGAAGGAAAAAGATGAAGATGAAGGAAGGAGAAGAAGAAGAAAATCACGATGAAGAAAAAGAGAAGAAGAAGAGAGAAGAAGAAGAAGAAGAAGAAAGAAGAAAGAAGAAGAAGAAGAAGAAGAAGAAGAAGAAGAAGAAGAAGAAGAAGAAGAAGAAGAAGAAGAAGAAGAAGAAGAAGAAGAAGAAGAAGAAGAGAGAAGAAGAAGAAGAAGAAGAAGAAGAAGAAGAAGAAGAAGAAGAAGAAGAAGAAGAAGAAGAAGAAGCAGAAAGAAGAAGAAGAAGAAGGAGAAGGAGGAGAACAAGAAGAAGAAAGAAAGAAAGAAAGAAAGCAAAAAGAAGGAAAAGAAGAAGAAGAAGAAGAAGAAGATTACGACAAAGGAGCGAGAAGAAGACCTAAGCACCGCTTAAGGACTTCTGATGATGCCTATGGGTACTTTGTAGGTATTTCTGGAGGTTATATGCACTTGGCATAGGAAAAATTATGCAAGAAATACGACTGTTTACGTCCTAGACGACGGGATAATAAATATGGACAATTTGCAGCGTGGCCTGTGACCTCCGGCAGTACAGAGATCCCACCATAGACACTCGGTAGGTCATCTGTCGTACCCGTTTTTATTTCGCGTTCATATTGACCTGTCGAAAGGTCATAGCCGTTTAATTGCAACTGGCTTACATCCCCGTCAGCAGCTGTTGCCGATGACACAAAGACATTAAAACTGAAAACTGTGCGACAATGTATTATGTGACATTTTCCATCTGTGGTTTTATTGCACTTCCTGCTTCAGACTGTTGTCATGACCAATCAAAATCAAGTTGTCATACCGTGTTCTACTATCCTTCTCTTCTCGCGTGGGTTTGAATGTGGTTTTGCTTATCCTAGTGTGATTTGGAATATCAAGAAATCACACCAGTTCTGTCAAGAATTAGGATTCCTTATTTGGTTAGACATCTACGTAATGAATTCCGAAAATTGTTATAATCAGTCCATAATCAACCTCCCAAACAAGTGTGACTGTCTGCGTTCAAGCAAACGGGAACCAGGAAAAAAGAAACACGCAAAAAGAATCAGAACGCGTATTTAATACAACCAGACAAGATAGGCGCAAATTTTTGGCCAACTGGCCTTCGTCAAGCGTAAGATCACAAACACGAACACCTAAAACAAAAATTTGGAGAGAAAGACTGAAACTTTCCTGCTTTTTCATCCAGTGTGAGAAAAAGACTAAACTGACTCGAACTTCGTCACTGGACGTAGCAGCAAGGAAATTTCCGTTTTTTTCTCCTAATTTTTGTATTCGGTGTTTGATTGTTAGTGATCTTACGCTTGACAAAGGCCAGTTGGCCGAAAATTTGCGCCTGTCTTGTCTGGTTGTATTAATAAATACGCGTTCTGATTCTTTTTTCGTGTTTTTTTCTGAGTCTATAACCAGCCCAGAAATTCACTCTGACACAGCCGCTGCGCTTTTGCGCTAACCGTAACATAAAGAAAAAGAAACAAAAGGGAATAAAAGAAAAAGGAAAGATTTCCGGCACAGATTTTCCAGATGGTGGAAATATTGGTTATACTGAAAGAGCCTCCAGCATCCTCGATACAATGTGATGAAGGGAGACAAACAGTTCGTCAGGCCCAAGGATATTGATCGTTTTGTTTTCTTTTTTCCAAGCCTGTTTGATTTCACATCAGTTATTGTTCAAGCTGATTGAGTTTGATTTCACATCAGTTATTGTTAGTGTTGATTGATTTCACATCATATTGTTAAGCTGATTGATTTTGATTTCACATCAGTTATTGTTCAAGCTGATTGAGTTTGATTTCACATCAGTTATTGTTCAAGCTGATTGATTTTGATTTCACATCATTATTGTTCAAGCTGATTGATTTTGATTTCACATCAGTTATTGTTCAAGCTGATTGATTTTGATTTCACATCAGTTATTGTTCAAGCTGATTGATTTGATTTCACATCAGTTATTGTTCAAGCTGATTGATTTTGATTTCACATCAGTTATTGTTTCAAGCTGATTGATTTTGATTTCACATCAGTTATTGTTTAAGCTGATTGATTTTGATTTCACATCACTTATTGTTTAAGCTGATTGATTTTGATTTCACAACAGTTATTGTTTAAGCTAATTGATTTTGATTTCACATCAGTTATTGTTTAAGCTGATTGATTTTGATTTCACATCACTTATTGTTTAAGCTGATTGATTTTGATTTCACATCAGTTATTGTTTAAGCTGATTGATTTTGATTTCACATCAGTTATTGTTCAAGCTGATTGAGTTTGATTTCACATCACTTATTGTTCAAGCTGATTGATTTTGATTTCACATCAGTTATTGTTCAAGCTGATTGATTTTGATTTCACATCACTTATTGTTTAAGCTGATTGACTTTGATTTCACATCACTTATTGTTTAAGCTGATTGATTTTGATTTCACATCACTTATTGTTTAAGTTGGTTGACTTTGATTTCACATCACTTATTGTTTAAGCTGATTGAGTTTGATTTCACATCATTTGTTAAATGTTGATTTGATTTCACATCAGTTATTGTTAAGTTGGTTGACTTTGATTTCACATCAGTTATTGTTTAAGTTGGTTGACTTTGATTTCACATCAGTTATTGTTTAAGTTGGTTGATTTGATTTCACATCAGTTATTGTTTAAGTTGGTTGATTTTGATTTCACATCAGTTATTGTTTAAGTTGGTTGATTTGATTTCACATCAGTTATTGTTTAAGTTGGTTGACTTTGATTTCACATCAGTTATTGTTTAAGTTGGTTGACTTTGATTTCACATCAGTTATTGTTTAAGTTGTTGACTTTGATTTCACATCAGTTATTGTTTAAGCTGATTGACTTTGATTTCACATCAGTTATTGTTTAAGCTGATTGACTTTGATTTCACATCAGTTATTGTTTAAGCTGATTGACTTTGATTTCACATCAGTTATTGTTTAAGCTGATTGACTTTGATTTCACATCAGTTATTGTTTAAGCTGATTGATTTTGATTTCACATCAGTTATTGTTTAAGTTGATTGATTTTGATTTCACATCAGTTATTGTTTAAGCTGATTGACTTTGACTTTCACATCAGTTATTGTTTAAGCTGATTGACTTTGACTTTCATGTCAGTTATTGTTTAAGCTGATTGACTTTGACTTTCATGTCAGTTATTGTTTAAGCTGATTGACTTTGACTTTCATGTCAGTTATTGTTTAAGCTGATTGACTTTGACTTTCATGTCCCAGGGTACTGGTCATTCTGGTTTCTTTTCTCCAAGCCCGTTTGACTTCACATCAGTTATTGTTTAGGCTGATTGCCTTTGACGATTACACAAGACATATGGCACAGCTGGCTCTATCATCAATCTTGGAATCGCGATTATCCTAGTTTTCAATTTCAGTTTCAATTTCTCAAGATGACGTCTACGCGCTCGGAATGAATTCCATATGCACTAACGTCACAGGTGCCATGTGATGGAGAAGATCTAGAATATTTTCGGCTCAAGCCTTCAGCCTGCACATAAACACACGAGCTGGCCAGGTCTTGTGGTTCTACCTAGACAGTTTCATAACCCTGGGGTCGAAGGGGAATGAGGTGACAGAGACATCAACTTTCCCCTGGGCCAGCTCCACGAGTGTGGCGCCCATTCCCTCTTCCTCGCTTCACATTCATGTTCACATTTTTTTTAAAAACCAAGACTTCAGAAAGGCAAGAAGGCTAATTGGTCTTCAAGGGGTGGGACCTGGAAAACCAACCCATCTCTCCAGTGTTTTATACCAAGGCAGCCGGGCAATGCTCTGCTCTACACGATTTTCAACTGCCATGGGATCTATAGCGTGCCCAGTCAGAAGGCACACGGATCCGACTCTTTTTTCGCCCCCTTCCGAAGGACCAGACGTTCAGTTCGATTTTCTGGTCAAACTGAGGAGAAACGTCGAGGCCTCTACGGGGAGCGAACCCTGGAACCTCGAGTTTAGTTACTGGCAGGTAAATGTCTTAACCATTCTGCCAGCTCAAGGCACAGTTGCGTTAACGTGTGATATCTGCTATAGCCTACTTTTCTTTAGAGAAGCATCGTACTCTAACTCAACAGATACGTTGATCATGAATTTAGCAGCATTGATATTACAATCTAGCTTACCTTTAGTTCATAGGTTTTGCCGGATAACAAAAGGCCTAGATCCTACCCGACAAACTGCACTGACAGTGCACACGCAGTCAGTCTATTCAGCAACCTTTATAATAAAACATCTTGTGCAAGTGTGAATTATCACTGGGCATACTTGTTATATGCTTGCCTATCAATTGACATCAGGAAGAGAGTTCTTGAATGTTATATACAACCGATAATGTTATATGGTTGTGAGGCGTGGACAGTCAACACGCAAAACCAGAACAAGATTGAGGCAGCCGAGATGTGGTTTCTAAGAAGAATTTGAGAGTTCCATTGACAACAAACAAGCGAGACAGTCTTGATGAAGGCAGACACAAAAAGATCATTGATAAGGAAGATTAGGAAAAGACAAGCAACATTTAGAGGCCATTTCATGAGGAAAGGGGAAGTAGAGCACCTGGTCACAACATGAAAGCTGGAGGGAAAGAGAACACCAGGTAGACCCAAGGAGAAAATATTGGACAGACTTGCAGGGTGGCAGAAGACAGAGAGGGTGGAAGATGTTCTTGTGGCTTTTTGTTCAGCAATTGTAATGATATCTCTTTGTTCATGGAGTTTTTTTTCCTCCTTCCCCTATCGATTTCTATTGTGTCTGTGTTCCTTTTGTTTATTTGTTTAAGTCTGTTAATTCCCAGGTTCTTTTTCACTTAAGTGGGATAGTTTTTTGGTTGATTCAAGAAAGAAATACATGCACATAGCAATATCATTTTCCTCTCCGCACACAACGTATTATTCCGTTTGAAATTAGCGTAAGTTTCAACAAAGACGTCTTTATTATTCAGTCAGACCTTAACAACAACCACAACGACAACCACAACAACAACCACAACAACACCAACAACCACAACCACCACCATTACCACCACCACCGCCGCCGCCACCACCACCACCACCGCCGCCACCTCCACCACCACCACCACCACAACAGACAAAGGCAGTCAGACAGACATGCAAACAGACAGGCAAATACAGACAGACAGACGTGCGAACAGACAGACAAAGACAGTCAGACAGACATGCAAACAGGAAAACAAAGACAGTCAAACAGACATGCAAACAGATAGACA
>CM060313.1:87925130-87942630 GCA_030674185.1 Monoplex corrugatus | reverse complement strand
AAAAAAGAAAAAAGAAAGAAAGAAAGAAAGAAAGAAAGAAAAACAAAGAAAAAGAAAAAGAAGAAAGAAAGAAGAAAGAAGAAAGAAAGAAAAAAGAAAAAACTCACTCCTAAACTAACAAAGACCAAAGGACAGACATAGAAAGGAGAACAGAAAAAGAGATGGAAAAAAGAAAAAAACAACTACCACCACCACCAAACTGCAAAAAGAACGAAAAGAAAGAAAGAGAAAAAAAAAGAGAGACAGAAGAAGAGACAGGCAGACTACAGAGAGAGAGGGGATGGAGACAGAGAGAGAGAGAGAGAGAGAGAGAGAGAGAGGGACAGAACGAAAGAAAGAAAGAGTGAGAGAGAGAGAGGGGGGGGGGGAGAGAGAGGGGGAGAGAGAGAAAGAGAGAGAGAGAGAGACAGACAGACAGACATGCGGACAGACAGACCGATAGAGACAAACAGAGACACAGAGAACGAGCACTCAGAACTCGGTGTTTCAACGTGCATCGACCTTGTCCACAATACAGTCAAAGCGAGGTGGAGGGGTGGTTGGGGTCACATGCATTATTCATGTTGTATCTTAATTTTGGACAACAAGGGATTGGGGGTCACATACGTATTTCAAATTACATCTCAAGTTTAGAAAAACATCAAACAGCTAATTAATATCAGTTCTTCAAATAATATGAAGATACAGACAGACAAACAGACATACAGAGAGAAAGAGAGAGAGGGAGAGAGAGAGAGAGAGAGAGAGAGAGAGAGAGAGAGAGAGAGAGACAGAGACAGAGACAGAGAGAGACAGAGAGAGAAAGAGAGAAACAGAAAGAGAGAGAGAGAGAGACAGAGAGAGAGAGAGACAGAGAGAGAAAGAAACAGACAGAGAAACAGAAAGAGAAACAGAAAGAGAAACAGAGAGAGAAAGAAAGACAGAGACAGTGACATAGAGGAGAAAGAGGAAGAGACACAGAGAGCGGGAAGGAAAGAAATAAGCTTTGTTTACAAACTTGGAAAGTTTGAGAGCTTCGGTTCGTTCAAGAGGGAATCCTCGCGCTCAGACAATTCCATATACACTCCACGAAATTTGCCACATGGCATCGTCACTCAGCCTACTGCGTGCGCTGACAAGGTCATGAAATAGACGGGGATAAAGAGAACGCATGAAACCATTATGCTGACAACATCACAATGACTGAAGCATTGTGAAGACAGAAGATAGACCAGTTACTATGTTGCGGGCTGGGACTGAACTTGAGACATCGGATCTATGGGTACACGTTCGTCTCCATTGCGAGAATAGCCCAGTCCACTAAAATATTCCATGATCCAACTGATGGCCGAAACCTGGACCCCTGCACTATCAGCATGGCGATTTAATCAACTGAGATAACCGGGCCACGTATGAAGAAAAGAAGAGAAGAAGAGAGGAGAAAGAACGAAGGAAGCAGAAGAGAAAGAGGAGAGGAGAGGAGGAGCCAAGATGAAGAAGACAAAGAAGAAAAGAAGAGGAGAAAAAAGAAAAAGAGAAAAGAAGAGAGGAGAGGAGGAGAAGAAGAGGAGAAGGGGATAGAGGAGGAGACAAAGAAGAAGACCAAGAAGACAGGAAGAAGAAAACGAAGAGACAGAAGACCAAGAAGAAGAGAAGAAGAAGAAGAGAGAAGAAGAAGAAGAAGACGAAGACGAAGAAAAAGAAGAAGAAGAAGAAAGAAGAAGAAGAAGAAGAAGAAGAAGAAGAAGAAGAAGAAGAGGAAGACGAAGAAAAGAAGAAGAAGAGGAAGACGAAGAAAAGAAGAGAAGAAGAAGAAGAAGAAGAAGACCAAGAAGACAAGAAGAAGAAGAAGACCAAGAAGACCAAGAAGAAGAAGAAGACAAGAAGAAGAAGAAGACAGAAGACCAAGAAGAAGAAGAAGACAAGAAGAAGAAGAAGAAGAAGACCAAGAAGACCAGAAGAAGAAGAAGACCAAGAGAAGAGAAGAAGAAGAAGACCAAGAAGACCAAGAAGAAGAAGAAGAGCCAAGAAGACCAAGAAGAAGAAGAAGACCAAGAAGAAGAAGAAGAAGAAGAAGACCAAGAAGAAAAAGAAGAAGAAGAAGACAAGAAGAAGAAGAAGAGCCAAGAAGACCAAGAAGAAGAAGAAGACCAAGAAGACAAGAGAAGAAGAAGACCAAGAAGAAGAAGAAGAAGAAGAAGACCAAGAAGACCAAGAAGAAGAAGAAGACCAAGAAGACCAAGAAGAAGAAGAAGACCAAGAAGAAGAAGAAGAAGAAGAAGAAGACCAAGAAGACCAAGAAGAAGAAGAAGACCAAGAAGAAGAAGAAGAAGAAGAAGAAGAAGAAGAAGACCAAGAAGACCAAGAAGAAGAAGAAGAAGAAGAAGACCAAGAAGACCAAGAAGAAGAAGAAGACCAAGAAGACCAAGAAGAAAGAAGACCAAGAAGAAGAAGAAGAAGAAGAAGAAGAAGAAGAAGAAGACCAGAAGACCAAGAAGAAGAAGAAGACCAAGAAGACAAGAAGAAGAAGAAGACCAAGAAGAAGAAGAGAAGAAGAAGAAGAAGACCAAGAAGACAAGAAGAAGAAGAAGACCAAGAAGAAGAAGAAGAAGACCAAGAAGACCAAGAAGAAGACCAAGAAGACCAAGAAGACCAAGAAGAAGAAGAAGTAGAAGAAGAGGAGGAGGAAAGAAACCACTTTTTCCAAAAAAAGAAAAAAAAAAAAAAAAGATGGAGATTATAAAAAGAAAAGGCAAAAAAGGCGAAAAGGAATCTTCATCGACAGGGCAGCAATCCAATGTGGGATACTCTAGAATTACGCAACAAGCCAAAGGCTCTGACACAGTAACATGCGACCTTACCCACACATAAACATAGACGTAAATAGTAACGCAGATTGGCAACTCAGTGGACTGCTGGCCTATGAAACCTCAGCACAGATCCCTACTTGTTTCGTCGGATTATCACCTGTATATCTCAAAATATATCTGAGCCAAGTTCAACAGTCTCGATTGGTAAATACTACTATATTTGTATTGTGAAAGTCGGCTCTTAGCTATACAATTTTTCCCATGATCGGACATCTTTCTCAAGTCTGTTTTGTTTCCTGTATCAATCTTAAGCGTTGAAACAAAAACTAGAAAAAGCAACAATATAGAATCAGAACGCGCATTTTAATACAACCAGACAAGACAGGCGCAAATTTTTGGCCAACTGGCCTTTGTCAAGCGTAAACGTAAGATCACAAACGGACAAACAACATATACAAAAATTATGAGAAAACGATAAAACTTCCCTGCTGCTTTGTCCAGTGGGAGAAAGGCAAACAAAAGTTATAACTTCTCCGTTTAGAATGATTTGTAAATTGGTTTGCTTATCATCTTCTGATATTATGAAAACAACACCACAACAACAACAAAATCTATAAATTCCAGTCCAGATAAAGAAGTGGTTAGTGCCATAGTCTGTTGACTGGGAGCTCTTGAGTTTGAGCCCAAGTCAGTTAAGAATACATATTTTGTGGGATTTTTCGGCCCCAACTGAGTCCTACCCACAGTTGAGTGCACTATGGGCTTGTTGGAAAGTCTGGGACAACACAGTTGAGTTTATGGATGTGTCATTGAAGGTGTTGTTCAAACATACTGACCATCACTGCAGGCTGTCAGAAACTCTCTCGGATCCAATCTCCACTTGAAATGGTACTGGATAACTTTTCACTACTGTCCCCATCATCATCATCACTACTATCATTCCCATTATCACCATTACAATCATCCGCATTACCGTGATCACTATCATTCCCATTAACATCATCCTAGTTCTAAAACACCGTCAACAGTTGCCTCAGATTCTATGGCCTTTCACGCCTTGCTGTCATGGCTGACCTCAGGGGGACAGCGGCACAAGAGGAAGTGCAAAAGACGAGAAATAGAAATAGAAGGAAAGCAAAAATATTTTTAAAAAAATAAGGAAAAGAAAAAGAAAAGAGATAACAAGAAAAGAAAGAAAAAGAAAGAAAGGAAAAGGAAAGAAAAGAAAATGAAAGAAAAGAAAAGAAAAGTAAAAACAAGAAAAGAAAAAAGAAAAGAGATTTGCGACAAAACGGAATTGAAACTTATTCTCATTCTTCTTTCGTTCGCTATGTATATGTTCAGGCCACATCTGGTGATGAATGTGACTGTTTTTTTTTCAGTTCCTGCCGGCTGCCATGATGGTGCTTGGTGGTCAGTAGAATTGTAGTCGGCCATCTCTCCTGTCGCTCCATGTGATAGAGGCCGCAATGCAGCAACGTACACTCAACTGTTTGGTCCTCTTGACCGTGAGGTCAGCTTGTTGCAGACGTCAACTTGAACTTGCTGTTCCTATGGGAGCCCCATTTGGGGCTGGTGTGGAGTCTCACCAGGACCATTTACTGCTTTCTGGACACAAGGCGGTAGTCGTTTCTTGCTGTCTGTGGCTTGAGGATTTGAAGTTAGTTGAATAACGCAGCAAAAGGTTTTAGCTATGTACGCTCGCAAACCATCCCCCCCCCCCACCCGCCATAGTCTAGCAAAACGGTCACATCACAGTGTAACACAGCTAATTGCCTGTCTCCATATCCATGTCTATTGGCAATCATATCACATTGTAACACAGCTAATTGCCTGTCTCCATATCCATGTCTATTGGCAATCATATCACATTGTAACACAGCTAATTGTCTGTCTCCATATCCATGTCTATTGGCAATCATATCACATTGTAACACAGCTAATTGCCTGTCTCCATATCCATGTCTATTGGCAATCATATCACATTGTAACACAGCTAATTGCCTGTCCATGTCTATTGGCAATCATATCACATTGTAACACAGCTAATTGCCTGTCTCCATATCCATGTCTATTGACAATCATATCACATTGTAACACAGCTAACTACCTGTCTCCATGTCCATGTCTATTGGCAATCATATCACAGTGTAACACAGCTAATGTCTGTCTCCATGTCCATGTCTATTGACAATCCATATCACATTGTAACAGAGTAATTCTGTCTCGATATCCATGTCTTTTTGCAATCATATCACAGTTGTAACACAGCTAATGCCTGTCTCCATGTCCATGTCTATTTGCAATCATATCACAGTGTAACACAGCTAATTGCCTGTCTCCATATCCATGTCTATTGGCAATCATATCACAGTGTAACACAGCTAATTGCCTGTCTCCATATCCATGTCTATTGGCAATCATATCACATTGAAACACAGCTAATTGCCTGTCTCCATGTCCATGTCTATTGGCAATCATATCACATTGTAACAGAGGTAAGTACCTGCCTCCATGTCCATGTCTATTGGCAATCATATCACAGTGTAACACAGCTAACTACCTGTCTCCATATCCATGTCTATTGGCAATTATATCACAGTGTAACACAGGTAATTGCCTGTCTCCATATCCATGTCTATTGGCAATCATATTACAATGTAACACAGTTATCTTCCTATCCATGTCTATGACCATATCACAGAGTGTGACAGAGCTAGTTGCCCTGTCTCCGTATCCATGTCTATGTCCATATCACAGAGTGCGACAGAGCTACTTGCCTGTCTCCGTATCCATGTCTGTGACCATATCACAGAGTGTGACAGAGCTAGTTGCCTGTCTCCCTATCCATGTCTATGATCATATCACAGAATGTGACAGAGCTAATTGCCTGTCCCTATCCACGTCTGTGGCAATCATATACATGTGACAGAGCTACTTACGTGTCTCCCTATCCATGTCTATGGGCAATCATATTACAGTGTGACAGAGCTACTTACGCTGTCTCCCTATCCATGTCTATGGGCAATCATATTACAGTGTGACAGAGCTACTTACGCTGTCTCCCTATCCATGTCTATGGATCATATTACAGTGTGACAGAGCTACTTACGCTGTCTCGGTATCCATGTCTGTGGGCAATTATATCACAATGTGATAGAGCTAGAGTACGGCTATCTCCCTGTCTATGTCTGTGGATTATATCACACAGTGTGACAGAGCTAGTTGCTTGTCTCCCTATCCATGTCTGTGGATCATATCACAGAGTATGATAAAACCAGTTGCGTGTCTCTTTATCCATGTCTATGGCATAACAGAGTTTAGAAACGGGGTTCAAGATGAAAAGAGTCATTCGATAAGCCAAGAAATCTAGAAATCGGTAGCGAACAACTGTTCACTCTACGTTCTTTTGACAAAAGTCTTAAATGACTTGAGGGAATTTTCATCGAAACTTCTTACAAGCTAGCTGTGTGGTGTTAAACTGGAGACGTTCGTGGCTTTAGATGAAACAAGTGTGTGTGTGTGTGTGTGTGCGTGTGTGTGTGTGTGTGTGTGTGTGTGTGTGTGTGTGTGTGTGTGTGTGTGTGTGTGTGTGTTGTGTGTTGGTGTGTGTGTGTGTGTGTGTGTGTGTGAGCGTGAGTGAGTGTGTGTGTGTGTGTGTGTGTGTGTGTGTGTGTGTGTGTGTGTGTGTGTGTGTGTGTGTGTCCGTCTGTGTGTCTGTGTATGTCTGTGTCTGTGTCTGTGTGTGTGCTGTTCTGTATAAATGTATCACTGGGATTTACTCATTTATTTATTTACTTAATTGTTTATTTTATTCATTTAGTTACTTTATTCATGTGTTTCTACGGTTCTTCATTTGAAATTCATATGGATTAGGAATCTAATTAGTTGGCCATTCAGTTGGTGATTTATTTCAAATACTTTTTATTGGATGTTTTCCCTCATTCATTTCTTTCAGTCTAACCATTGTGTATTTATTTTGCTTGCTTCTTTCTTTGTCTATTCATCATCATCATCATCATCAGGTGCCCTGCCGCATGGCGTTGGCGACCATGGACTTCCAACCATCTCTATCTCTCGTTGCCCCCAGCATCTCCCCCACCCTCCTCATCCCCAGCCACTCTGCAAGTCCGTCCAGCATTCTCTCCCTGGGTCTACCTGGTGCTCTTTCCCTCCAGCATTCCCGTTGTGACCAGGTGCTCCAAATCCCCCTTCCTCATAAAATGGCCTATAAATGTTGCTTGTCTTTTCCTAATCTTCCTTATGAGTGATCTACTTGTGTCTGCCTCCATCAAGAAATCGGTCGCGAATAACTGTTCACTCTACGTTCTTTTGACCGATTTCTATTGACAAGCTAATTTTAAGACAGTAAATCATTGATATTTCTTTTAGAACCCCGCCGATTCTGTGGCGTTGATTCCACCCCACCCAGTCATTCTGACTCCGCAACACACCATCAGACCCTAAGTTCGGTCAAACCCCTTATGCCAGGACATTTTTGTGAGCCAATGATGATGACAAGACACCATGTGACCACCCACCAGAGGAGACCCGCACTTCTGCCGAGTCTTCCAGATGGAGTTCCACAATTTCGGTTTTGTTCCAAGTTACTAAGGACACAGCCTACTAAGCCCCCCCCCCCCCCCCCCATACAAACGACAGCAAACGCTCAGTCTCAGAGACTGACAGAATGAACGACCCTTTGGAAGGAGATCATCATCACGTCCTTTTTAGCGCCAGCCCTCCCCCTTCCCTGCCCCTCCTTCGCCCTCCCCCTTCCCTGCCCCTCCTTCGCCCTCCCAGCCCCTCCTCTCCCCTCCCTGCCCCTCCTTCGCCCACCCAGCCCCCCTCGCCTAGTGAACCACTAACACACAAGACTTCAGTTTAAATTTATCTCAGATACAGTAGTAGGAGAGGATATCGATACTGAGGTCACCATGAGATCAAGACATAAAGAGCCGGAAAATCTGGGATAATGTGAATAGCCAGAGAATCCGTGAACAGCCAGAGAATCTGTGAACAGTCAGAGAATCTGGGACAATATGAACAGCCAGAGAATCTGTGAACAACAGGAGAATCTGAGACAATGTGAACAGCCAGAGAATCTGGGACAATGTGAACAGCCAGATAATCTGGGACAATGTGAACAGCCAGATAATCTGGGACAATGTGAACAGCCAGAGAATCTGGGACAATGTGAACAGCCAGATAATCTGGGACAATGTAAACAGCCAGAGAATCTGGGACAATGTGAACAGCCAGAGAATCTGTAAACAGAGAATCTGGGACAATGTCAACAACAAGACAATCTGTGTACAGCCAGAGAATCTGGGACAATGTGAACAACCAGAGAATCTGGGACAATGTGAACAACCAGAGAATCTGGGACAATGTGAACAGCCAGAAAATCTGGGACAATGTGAACAACCAGAGAATCTGGGACAATGTGAACAGCCAGAGAATCTGGGACAATGTGAACAACCAGACAATCTGTGAACAGCCAGAGAATCTGGGACAATGTGAACAACCAGAGAATCTGGAACAATGTGAACAGCCAGAGAATCTGTGAACAGCCAGAGAATCTGGGACAATGTGAACAGCCAGAGAATCTGAGACAATGTGAACAGCCAGAGAATCTGTGAACAGCCAGAGAATCTGTGAACAGTCAGAGAATCTGGGCCAATGTGAACAGCCAGAGAATCTGGGACAGTGTGAACAGCCAGATAATTGGGACAATGTGAACAGCCAGATAATCTGGGACAATGTGAACAGCCAGAGAATCTGGGACAATGTGAACAGCCAGAGAATCTGGGACAGTGTGAACAGCCAGAGAATCTGGGACAATGTGAACAGCCAGATAATCTGGGACAATGTGAACAACCAGAGAATCTGGGACAGTGTGAACAGCCAGAGAATCTGGGACAATGTGAACAGCCAGAGAATCTGGGACAATGTGAACAGCCAGAGAATCTGGGACAATGTGAACAGCCAGATAATCTGGGACAATGTGAACAGCCAGAGAATCTGTGAACAACCAGATAATCTGGGACAATGTGAACAGCCAGATAAATTTTGGGACAATGGGAACAACAGCCAGAGAATCTGGGACAATGGGAACAGCCAGATAATCTGGGACAATGTGAACAGCCAGATAATCTGGGACAATGGGAACAGCCAGAGAATCTGTGAACAGCCAGATAATCTGGGACAATGTGAACAGCCAGATAATCTGGGACAATGGGAACAGCCAGAGAATCTGTGAACAGTCAGAGAATCTGGGACAATGTGAACAGTCAGATAATCTGGGACAATGTGAACAGCCAGATAATCTGGGACAATGGGAACAGCCAGAGAATCTGTGAACAGCCAGAGAATCTGTGAACAGCCAGAGAATCTGCGACAGTGTGAACAGCCAGAGAATCTGTGAACAGTCAGAGAATCTGGGACAATGTGAACAACCAGAGAATCTGGGACAATGTGAACAGCCAGAGAATCTGTGAACAACAGGAGAATCTGAGACAATGTGAACAGCCAGAGAATCTGAGACAATGTGAACAGCCAGATAATCTGGGACAATGTGAACAGCCAGAGAATCTGGGACAATGTAAACAACCAGAGAATCTGTAAACAGTCAGAGAATCTGGGACAATGTGAACAGCCAGAGAATCTGTAAACAGTCAGAGAATCTGGGACAATGTCAACAACAAGACAATCTGTGTACAGCCAGAGAATCTGGGACAATGTGAACAACCAGAGAATCTGGAACAATGTGAACAACCAGAGAATCTGGGACAATGTGAACAACCAGAGAATCTGGGACAATGTGAACAACCAAGAGAATCTGGGACAATGTAAACAACCAGAGAATCTGGGACAATGTCAACAGCCAGAGAATCTGGGACAATGTGAACAACCAGAGAATCTGGGACAATGTGAACAGCCAGAGAATCTGGGACAATGTGAACGACCAGACAATCTGTGAACAGCCAGAGAATCTGGGACAATGTGAACAACCAGAGAATCTGGAACAATGTGAACAGCCAGAGAATCTGTGAACAGCCAGAGAATCTGGAACAAAGTGAACAGCCAGAGAATCTGTGAACAGCCAGAGAATCTGTGAACAGTCAGAGAATCTGGGACAATGTGAACAGCCAGAGAATCTGGGACAGTGTGAACAGTCAGAGAATCTGGGACAATGTGAACAGCCAGAGAATCTGGGACAGTGTGAACAGCCAGAGAATCTGGGACAATGTGAACAGCCAGAGAATCTGGAACAATGTGAACAGTCAGAGAATCTGGGGCAATGTTTTTGATGTTACCACCATTCCATCAAGACTGTGACGATGATCTTGTTGCTGAGGAGTTCCATTTAGGATTTGAGACTGTGTGACAGGTTTGTGCTCTACCCGTATTTTCGTAATATACCCAAACGTTAACGAGGCCCGAGAGATACAGATACCTTTTGTGTTGGAAAGGAAATCTGAGTACCTTTCTCAATGACACATCTATCGCGGGAAGGTATTTGGGTGGAGTCATATGTAACAGGAAGGTGCATTGGGGATGTATATGAATATAACAAGTGTTTCTCTGCTTAGAAGTCACACACACAACAAGGAAGGAGAGTGACGAGAAGAAATGCACTAACCACACTAGACATGATTCTCATAAGCAGTCCACACATAGATTAATAACTACGACGTATTTATTTAATCAATCAACTTCAGCATAAACGTGATTCACCATTCCTACTGTCCTGGGTCCTAATATTCCTAAAATCCTAAGATGCACTACAAATCATCAGAACTTGCATATCACTAGAATGCTGAACACTTTCTTATGTCCTACTCTATTCCCTCTCTCTTTGCTTCATGGAAAATCAAACATACTACCTATTTCTATCCCTACCCTAACAAAAGTATAAAATGAGACGTGGGATTACATACCTCTAAGATAGGTTGGAAGGTTTCTGGCTGGGTGGTAATCGAATGGGTGCATTTTTATAGTGATTGACTTTTTGACTTTTATACAGTGCGTTTCTGTTGTTTCTGTCACCAACCTTCCCATCTGTCTTTCATTGGACATCGAAATTTGAATAACTAACCTGTCTTTCATTGGACATCGAAATTTGAATAACCAAGCAATCTTTGGCAGCTGGCGGCCCTGGACTTTTCGCTTGGACGTTGGTATTTGCTGAATAGATGAGTAGATGTCGCGCCAGCAGGCAGCAAAAGTGTGTGTGGTGTTTTACAGTGATTTTATCGTGGTTCTATTTGATTTTATGCATTGAATTTTGTATCAGTTTGTTGCTTTGAAATCCCGACACACGGTGATGTAAATATTTTTTTTAAATTTTGAATATTTTACCAGATAATCTGATTTCAAAGTTTTTACACCTACTTTTCATCATTTTAATTCAGCCACTCAAGTCGGACATTTTATCTGTGAACTGTGTTTACATTTTAGCCTACTGTGTTCGCCCAACGCTACAGCTTTCCCAAACCGTTGTGTTCTCTGCAAGTATCTTCATCTCCTGACTGGCTCGCAATTATGGACCCTTCTTTTATAAAACAAATTGGACTGACACTTTTTAAACACAGCAAGTGCTACCTCGGTGGAGGCGTCTACCAGCGCATACGAACACTGGGGCTGTGTCCTAAGCCCCGCACTGCGCGATCCTGTCGTGGTGGACGTCTCCACCGACTTTGGCACAATCTGCCTCCTGCTGTGCCAGTCCGACACCACTCTTCTGCTTCTTCGTCTCCTCCACTGCCCCTGCACTCGACCTTGCTGCTGCAAACTTCGTCTCCTCCTCTGCCGTCTTCGCCTTCGCCTTCTGTCCCGCCGGTGCCGCCTTCGCCTTCTGTCCCGCCGGTGCCGCTTTCGTCTTCTGTCCCGCCGGCGCTGCCCTCGTCTTCTGTCCCGCTGGTGCTGCCTTTGTCTTCTGTCCTGCTGGTGCCTCCTTCGTCTTCTGTCCCGTCGTTGCTGCCTTCGTCTTCTGCCCCGCTGGTGTCGCCTTCGTCTTCTGTCCCGTCGGTGCTGCCTTCGTCTCCATCTCGGCTGCCGCATTGTGATAAACTGAAACTATGCCTTTTTAACGCTCAGTCAACATGCACTGATGGCAAAGCTGATGTCATTGCTGACTTTATCGCAGATGAGCATGTTGACATTGCTTTTATCACCGAAACATGGCTTAACCCCCTTGGTCATGAACCTATACATGTGAATCTCACTCCGAGTGGTTACAGGCTTGCTTCTTTCCATCGCTCATCCCGAGGTGGTGGTATCGCCATCCTCTACAACGACTCACTTCATTCCCGCCTGTCTTTCTCGCAGTCTCTGCCTTTCTCCCATCCTTCTTTCGAGCACGTTGAAGTATCCTTCCAATCCACCCCTCACCCCATCACCTTCTCCTGTGTCTATCGACCTCCACCTAGCTCTGCCAACAAGCTCACCACATCCGTGTTTCTCTCTGACTTTGATCAACTTCTTGATTACTACTGCCTCTTACCTGGAAATCTCATCATTCTAGGTGACATCAATGTCCACTATGACAACACTCACCGTTATGACACAAGACATATCATCAACTCTCTGTCCAATCACAATATGACTCAACACATTTCTGAACCAACCCATCAAAAAGGTCACATTCTTGACTGGATCATTTCTCGTGATCACCACAATTCAGCTACTGATAATGCTTAGTTCTTTCTACCCGTCTAACTTCAGCCCTTCCATCTGACCACTCTGCAATTCTCTGTTCTCTTGACATTCCTCCTCCTTCCCGTACCATGCGCACAGTGACTCGACGCAATCTCAAATCTATCGACCTCTCCACATTTTCATCTGATGCCTTCCGTCTCCTTTCTGAAAAGTCACATAACCTTGCCGATGAATTCTACACTCATGCTCCAGCCACAACCCGTCTTTTACCTGACCGCCCCCCTACCCCCTGGCTCACTCATGAGACTGCCTGTGCAAAACGTGCCCGCCGCAGAGCAGAGCGCCGCTGGCGCAAATCCAAACTCACTGTACATAGGCAACTTTTCCAAGCCTCTAAAACAAAAGTATCCACCCTCATTGCATCTGCAAAAACAAACTATTTCCAAACCAAAATCCTGAATGCCTCTTCTTCAAAAAAACTCTTTACAACCATGAATCATCTCCTTGGCACACGAAAAGATTTACCTCTCCCAACAAAACACACAAATGAAGAACTCCCATCTGTATTCTCCAAGTATTTCACAACCAAAATACAAACTCTTAGTGACAGGCTCGACAGGACATCCTGTCAACCATGCCCACCTGACCCTTCCTTCTCTGGCACACCTCTTACTACTCTTACCCCAGTCTCACAAGAAGAAATTCTCAACACAATCAGATCCATGTCGTTCAAAACCTGCGAACTGGATCCTCTTCCAGGTTCTCTCTACTCTGACTGTCTCCCTACGCTCCTCCCATTCATCACTGACATCATCAACACTTCTCTCCAAACTGGAACTGTCCCAGATTCTTTCAAGTCTGCTATTGTTCACCCTCTCCTCAAGAAATACAATTTAGACCCAAATGAACTGAAAAATTACCGGCCTATCTCTAATCTCTCTTTCTTGTCAAAACTGCTTGAAAAAGTTGTCCTCAACCAACTGAACTCTCACCTGTCCGCCAACAATCTCCTCAATCCTTTCCAGTCAGCCTACCGCCAGTGCCATAGCACTGAAACTGCCTTGCTACACATTCTCAACAATCTCCTCCTTGCAACTGATACTGGCAAAGTCTCTCTCCTCACACTCCTTGATCTGTCTGCAGCCTTTGATACCATTGATCATGGTATTCTCCTTTCTAGACTTCATCATACTTTTGGCATCTCTGACATTGCTCTCTCCTGGTTCACTTCTTATCTATCAAACAGAAAACAAACTGTTCTCATCAATGGCACTTACTCTCAACCTGCATACCTGACTTGTGGTGTTCCACAAGGATCTGTCCTTGGCCCTGTTCTTTTCACTCTTTACACCTCCCCCCTGTCCACCATCATCAACTCCCACTCTATAAAACACCACTTCTATGCTGATGACACCCAACTTTAAGACAGTGACTCACCTGACAATATACAGCGCCTCCTGACTTGCACCACTGAGTGTTACTCGGACATCAAAAATTGGATACATACAACAAACTTCAGCTAAATGATGACAAGACAGAAGCTATCCTCATTGGCACCCGTCAGAAACTTTCTCAGCTGCCTCCTCTTTCTCTCCCATTATGTAACACATCAGTCCCAATTTCTGATTCAGCTAAAAACCTTGGTGTCTGCATTGACTCTACCCTCTCCATGAACAATTTGTTTCTCAAACTGCCAGATGTTGCTACTATCATCTCCATCGTATAAGCCTGATCAGGAAGTATCTCTCTGTGGAAACAACTGCAAAACTCTCCTTCATAATGTCTCGCATTGACTATTGCAATTCACTCCTGTCTGGTCTTCCTATCTCCACCATTCACATCCTACAGCGCATTCAAAACAATGCTGCACGCCTTGTACTCAAAAAGAAAAAAGCTGACCACATATCTCCTCTCCTGGCACAACTTCACTGGCTCCCTGTATCAAAGCGCATACAGTACAAACTAGACACCATGTGCTACAAAAGCCTCAATAACGCAGCCCCCGATTACCTGTCAAGCCTACTTGAGATCTATGTTCCCTCACGTACCCTCCGCTCCTCTGACTTTTCGCTTTCCACGCACTAAGCTCAATACCTATGGTCCACGAGCTTCTCTGTTTCTGGTTCGCTCTCCTGGAACAAACTTCCTATCTCAGTCCGTCAGCAACCTACTTTTGTCTCCTTCAAGTCCGCTCTCAAAACTCACCTTTTCTCCTCTGCATAAAATCGTGACCTCACTCAATCCCCTCTGCAGCCTGTCTCCACTCGGAGGGGAATCACATTGCAATATATAATTGTATATAATATGCTCTCTATAATTTTCCATTGTTTTTATTCTTTCTCCCCATTTATAGCCGTGTGTGTGTGTGTGTGTGTGTGTGTGTGTGTGTGTGTGTGTGTGTGTGTGTGTGTGTGTGTGTGTGTGTGTGTGTGCGTGCGTGTTTCAGCGCTTAGATTTGATTTTATCAAGATTTTGCGCTATATAAATATTGTAATTATTGTTATTAATTATTATTATTATTTTGTGTACTAGATAACCTCCCCTCTATAGTTGGATAAGACCAATGTGAGCGTTAGATCCTGCTCGGTGGAAAACGCCGAGTAACCAGTTAATTCATGGATGGCGTGATCATTACGCAAACCTTACTTACCCGTAACAATACGGTCTGAGGGCCGTAACAATACGGTCTGAGGGCCGTCAAACAATACGGTCTGAGGGCCGTCTAACAATACGGTCTGAGGGCCGTCAAACAATACGGTCTGAGGGCCGTCAACAATACGGTCTGAGGGCCGTCTAAACAATACGGTCTGAGGGCCGTCAAACATACGGTCTGAGGCGTCTAACATACGGTCTGAGGGCCGTCAAACAATACGGTCTGAGGGCCGTCAAACAATACGGTCTGAGGGCCGTCAAACAATACGGTCTGAGGGGGACCTGTGATACATCCATAAATTGAATGAGACTCGACTGTATGATCCCAGTCTTAACAACAACAACAACAACAACATAATAATAATAATAATAATGATAATTATGATAATAATAATAATATAATAATAATAACAGTGTCTATACGGCGCCAGTTTTGACAATTCAGATCAAAGCGACGCTCACCCACCAGACATACGCATGCAGTCAATTATGATAATAATAATAATAATAATAATAAGGTAGAAAGAAACTCTAGGGAGAGCTAGACAACAGAAGGTCTTCAGAGAAGTAACTGCCTTTAGACAAGTGTTTCGGCCCTGAATTCCTTACACTCTCGGGGCCACATCCAGGTCATGACTCCTGGATGCCCTTCTGCTGTTGAGAACCTGGGCGATTCTGCGCTTCAGAACTGCGGTACGCGGTTTTACCAATGTGCTAACGGGGCACACATCATCTGTAGGGAATTTAATCCTTATGAAGTTCATTTTTGGTTCCTCCTTGCCCAGATCCAGCTTGAGCTCCTTTCTGCTGCCTCTGCCATCGCTTTAAGGGCTCTAGTCCTCTTCTTCCCAGAAATGGCGAGTTGTTTCATGAGATCATAAGCGGAGGAATAATAATAATAATAATAATATAATAATAATAACAGTGTCTATACGGCGCCAGTTCTTGACAATTCAGATCAAAGCGCGCTCGCCCACCAGACATACGCATACAGTCAATAAAGAGTACCTTACAGTATTAAAAAAAACAACAACAACAAAAAACTACACAATGAACCCGTATCACGATCATTTCTCGAAGCTAGCTGAAGCCGAAATATCGTGTGATAATTTTATGAACTGATGGAAGTTCGAACTTCCAACCTTCTAGTCATCATAGCATTAACCACTTCGCCACCGTCACAAGTATTTGTATGCTTGCTTGTTACTGTGTATTTATTTTATTTTATTTCATTTTATTTTGTTTCATTTTATTTTATTTTACTTTATTTTATGTCATTTTATTTTATATAGTTATCTTATTATTTCATTTTATTTTATTTTGTTATTTTATTTATTTCATTTCATTTTATTTTATTTTATTTATTTATTTTGTTTCATTTTATTTTATTTTATTTTATTTTATGTCATTTTATTTTATATAATTATCTTATTTCATTTTATTTTATTTTGTTATTTTATTTATTTCATTTTATTTTATTTTATTTTATTTTATTTTGTTTCATTTTATTTTATTTTATTTTATTTTATTTTGTTTTATTTTATTTTTATTTTATTTTATTTTATTTTATTTCATTTTATTTTATTTTATTTTATTTTATTTTATTTTATTTTATTTTGGATGGTTGGGTCGTGTATTCGCTGTGCAGTGAATCATTCCTTGTTTTATGTGAATATATCCTTCTCCCCTTACCCTCTTTTAATGTAGGCTAATTAACTTTATACTATTTTGTCTCATTGTGTTTTCATTTTAGTTTATTTCATGTCGTTCTTGTTTAGCTTAGTTTCTTTTACTTCACTTCTTTTTCAGCATATTTCTTTCGTACGCAATCTTTTACCACTATATACCTAATCTTTGTTTCTGTGTTTTTATTCTTTCATGACTGTAAATAAAAAAAAACGTACTTGCATTTTATCTAACTATTTTGTGATTTTACTTGATTTTGTTGATGTGTGTGTGTGTGTGTGTGTGTGTGGTGTGTGTGCGTGTGCGTGTATGTGTGTGTGTGTATGTGTGAACGTGCATGCGTGTGTATGTATATGCGAGTATATGTATATATGTGTTTGTGTGTGTGTGTGTTGTATGTGTACGTGTGTGAGAAAGTATGTGGCTCTGTGTGTGTGTGCGCGCGTGTGTGTGTGTATGTGTGTGTGTGTTTGTGCATTCCATTTATTTTTCTTGGATAGTGACTTACTTTTTCTCTTTGGCATAATAAGCATGATTACTCTTGAGAATGGCGTCCTCTGGCATGTTTCTGGAGTCTTTTGTTTTCTGTTCAGGCTCTTTTTCTTCTTCAATGTCATGTTTTTCAAACTCTTATTTGTAATGGGACATGGTTTTATTCGAACAGAGGGAATCTCCTCTCTCTCTCTCTCTCTCTCTCTCTCTCTCTCTCT